>JAQFVV010008773.1:0-22991 GCA_028023455.1 Epiperipatus broadwayi | reverse complement strand
AAAGAACATATACTTTTTATATAATAGAATTCAAAAAGAGAATCAATATGGAACAGATGTAAATAAACCTTCATCATCTGTTATATTTGATCATAATAAATCTTGTCAATATGGATTTAAATTTGATTATAAAAATATGAAAATTATTCAAATTGAATGTTGTCATAATAAACGTAAAATAAAAGAGGCTATGTTGATTTCAAGAAATCATCAAATGTTAATGAATCGCCAGTCATCAAATGTTAAGATAACAGAATTGTGGGAAATCTGAATTGAACTATGGGTATTGTTAAGGGTTGTCTTGTTTTGATTATTCAACATTATATAGTTGATAAAGACTACAAAGTGTTTAGTCGAAAGTACTTCTAAAAGAATATAATTTATATAAATTGTACTGTATTTTGATATATATATATATTGATTTGTATATTACATATATTGTGAAGCGAATACAGATATCAAATTTTATTTATTACATATATATCAGAGATAGTGGCATTGGGCTAACTGATGAGTGCTGGTTCAGCATGAAATGTATCATGGGGGTCATTTGTCTTTTATTATATTTTTATTTATATAAATTTAAAAAGAATAGAAATTATGATGGTGTTTATTGTGTCTATAAATAAGTAATATTAAAATGAATTGAAGTTTCAATTCTATCAATAATTTAAAAAAAAAAGAATGGTTAAATGAAGTATAGATCAATTGTCCTTATTTTAAAATGAAAAAAAAAAAAAAAAATCAAGCTATTCTTATTTTTTTTTTCTTCAAATTTTTGATTGGAGAATATGATCTATTGTAGACCTAAATTTTATTTTACTGCTTTTATCAAGGAACAGTTAATGAAAAGAAATTACTTAATGAACCTTATCAAATGCTGGCTACATAATTTGAGTTGTTGTTTTTCCCATTCTTGATATTGAAGCAGCCGATGTCTAATCATCATCAAGCTTCATGCTTCACCATCTACAATAACCTCCTGTGGGGCCTGCAATTCAGACCACACCATAAATATATGCCATTCACCCACACACTGTATGCAAAAGAAATTAGTAAAATTAATTATATTTAGTAAAGTGAAACAGTAGTTTGCGTGATGCATATATACATGAACAAAACAATAATTTTATTAATATTTATTGCTGAAAACTAGATGTTTTCTTAATATATATATATATATATATGTGTGTGTGTGTGTGTGTGTGTGTGTGTATTGATTAAAGTGTTGGAATATAAATACAAGGTAAAATGGGGGAAGGCTTGAAATACTGAAATTATCTTGATCTAGATTCAGATCGTTTTCATTAATTAAAATTAGCATTTATTTTATATAGCATATGTTTACAATTGTATTACATTCAAATATCAGCCTTTCATTCAGACATCCTATATAGTTATTTAAAGTGACTGTTCCATCCTCACGCTTTCCTTGCCAGTACTTCAGATTTGCTCATATATAAGCATTTGTGTCATCGGAAAAAGTGGATTCATTTTATTCCTGCATAAGTACTATATCTTGTATTGGAGAGAAAGTATTGATTTATTATTATTAACACTCACAAAAACATATGCACAATTAGCTTGGAAGGCTAATATTTGAATGTAATTAATTAAAATTGTAAATCTTAATTAAAATCAAAAGCAAGTCTTTTGTTAGTTGTTTTCAAATCTTAAGCCTTATCTGTTTTAAAAATATTTTGTTAATTAAATGTTTTTTTTATTTAATAAAGAGATTACAGAGATAGCTGTGGGCAACTGAAATTGCATTTTTGGTGGGAGTAAAGGGTGTATAAAAAGGGCCATAGAACAAAAGAAGTCAGTTTTTAGTCAGTTGAGTTTAGTTCAATGGAGTTTTAGTTGAGAGTAGTTACTTTTCAAAATTGTTCATAATCAGGGATCCTACTCCCTGTGGAAAGTGAGGCTTATGAGGTTGATGTGCTGCAGATGACCATACATTCGGCTCTGGGTTTTCAACCCAGCCTCTCCATCGATATCGCTCCGCCAGAATGTGTGGGCATATCAAAACTAAGTTCATTTTAAATATTCTTTTACAAATGCTAGAATATCCAAAACTGCCATGATTGCCAGATTTTTTTATTGTATGCTAGTATCATTACTCTACTCCTTAATTCAATCACCATCTGCCTAACCCTAGTAAGTCACATTGATGTGTTAAAGATATGATTCATTTTGTAAAATACATTCAGTATGTTGATTTCAAAACTGTTTTTTTTTTTAAAAACTGTTATCGATTCCCATAGACATAAATCTAATTCGCATTAATGATTGTATAATTTATTCTCATAAATGAAGTGCATTGTTTGTTTCTTGCATACTTATTCTAAAGACGCTATGTCCAAACAATGCCTATCAAACATATATAATGATTTTAAGATTTTAAATAAATGATTGTTTAATTTTCAAAATGATTAATGCTAAATTATCAGGTATTTTTCTGTAATCCAAATATGTTCCAATCTTGTGGATTGTTTTCTGCATCCACAACATTCTGTTAGTAATAATTTATTAAATTGGCATATTAACTCCACACAAGTTACAATACATTCTATAAAAGTATATTCATGAAATAATTAATAAAGAGGATTTTATAAAAACAAATCCCAAATTTGTAAATGTTTAATGTCACCCCAAGCATGAAAACAATTTTGTAATATATATATATATATTGAACCGAGTTCGAATATGTGCATTCGAACCACCGGTCTCTTAGGCAGAGAAGAACATACTCGGAGAGTATGTATGCCCAAACGGTAGCTATAAAGTATATAACTAACATTACATTTCCAGGACATAGCTTCTTCTTGGCTGTTGAGTTGAACACCATGTCCAAAGCACTTTTTTGTTTGTGTATAACCACGGGCGGCAGCTGCTTATTCTAAAAGAATACTAAAAGAATAGACAACGCACTTTGAACAGTGGCCACTAACTCAACGCCTAAATCCATGACTAGCTCAGTTGTTTGTAATCACTAATAGATTATACTTAATTAGTGGTTAAGAGACTTGATAAAAGAATTGTAAAAGGAGTTGATAAAAGAATTTGATAAAAGGAATTGATAAAAAGAATTGACTGACAAATAAAGTTTAATTTTAAAGATAATTTATTAACTAACATTTATTTACTAAATTTCGACATTTTATAATTCTAATAAAACACACATATATTTTAAATTAACATTTCTAAATAGTTTAAATATTCCTATAGATTTAATAACAAAACACTCTAATTTAACTAATAAATATTGATATAATGATCACGCACATATTAACTCATGTACACACATAATAATAATAATAATAATAATAATAATAATAATAATAATAATAATAATAATAATAATAATAATAATAATAATAATAATAATAATAATAATAATAATAATAATAATAATAATAATAATAATAATAATAATAATAATAATAATAATAATAATAATAATAATAATAATAATAAAGTATTACATAGCATTTGGAATTTAATCACACATATCAATAGTTCATTTATGTATGATATAATGTTCATATAATTAGATTCTTGAAAGATTCATACGAATTAATGCAATGCAATGGCTATTACAGTATAAACAAAATAAGAAAATGTGTTTATCTAGGCTTTTGAATGTAGATGTAGAATTTTGTTCTCTTTGGTGGCTGCTTTCGGTGAGAATATTTCCATTATGAATGCTTACCAGCTGGCTGGGACTTTTCCTTGATGAGTTTCCTGATTTTCACGATTATTACTATTGGAGACAATTAGATATTGACGGAGATTTTCTAAGTTGTTACGTTGACATTATTTCATGGGCAGATCTTGTTGTTTTCATTGGACTTTTTAGGCTGTGGAGAGGTGTGAATTCCCAAAATCTTCTCAACTCTGCATTTTGTTTGTTAACTGACTCAATTAATTTCTGAACTGCACTACTCAATTACTTTGTGAACTGCACTCACTCAACTAATTTGTGAACTGGTCTACTGTCCGATAAAAAGTCTATTTATACCTGTGCCATGTTGTCTTTCTAATATCTCTGGCAAAGATCTGTTGTCGAAATTCCAGTGATAATCATTTGATAAACGTGTTTTGAAAGATTGCTTAATTAGTAGTAGCCATGCAAAAATGTTGTTTTATATCAATTAATAACCATTGCCATGTTTTTTAATGATAATCTTTTTTAACTTTTATTTATTTATAATAACATTTATTCTATTGTTGACACTCGCACATATATACGCACATATATTAGTTTTAACATTATTTTTTCTTGAATGAAAATAGATTGGTATGTTTTTCTTTAACGAAAGATTATTTTAATAATATAATTTTAGATAAAATTATATGTGCCTATATCAATATAGGTACAATATATATATATATATATATATATATATATATATATATATATATATATATATATATATATATATATATATATATTGCGATATCTACATATAATATAGTCTCGCATGTATATATATTATTGATCCTCAATAATAATAATAAAAAAAAAAGGGTTTCGTTAAAAGAAATAGAAAACCAATAAAAAAAAAAAGAAGTAACTCAGTTTTAATATGTAATTATTCAAAACTATGTGAAAGTTGTGAAAGGGTTAAAATCAAAGAAAAAAAAATTAATTAGTTAAAAGGATTCTAAAAACTTATTTTAAAAGAAATTAGGAAAAACTAAATAAAGATTGAAGATTAGAAAGGAAAGAGGAGGGGTGTATAATGAACGCGTCTCTTTCTTTCTTTGTTAAATAAGAAAATCACGTATCAAAAGAATGAAAGAAATAATTGTAATTGTAAAATTAAAAATGTAAAACTTGTACCAAATTTCCAGATAGATTGGTACAAGATAAAGTAATGTAAAGGAATGTTGCAATTAGTAACAATCAATATTTTAAATGTATCAAAAGAATGAAAGAAAATAATTGTAATTATAAAATTGAAAAATGTAAAACTAGTACAAAAAAATTCCAGATAGATTGGTACAAGATAAATAATGAAAAGGAATGATGCAATTAGAAACATTCTATAGAACGATAGCAGAGAGATAAGCAGAGCTGATTTAGAAGTAACTGGTTGTGTTTTCTTTTGCTGGCAAAACTTAACATAAAAAATAATAAAAGTGAAGAAACCGTCTAGAGAATAGTGAGGACGTATTATTCAAATGTTAACAAACTTAGTTGGGTACGCTAACATGGAGGGCTAGTGGCGAATAATGGGCGTTTGCTCGGTCTATCTCCGTCCAACCATTCGCTCACTACCTATAACATCTAAAATGCTGCCGAGGAGAGACCGCCATTATGGAACCAGATCTGCCTGAAGATTTGTAATAGGATATTTAAGGAGGAATACCTACTGAAATTCGGAATTAGAAAGAAATCAAACCCACACCAAAAGATTATAAACTCTCACTCCACTAACTGGGATGTCGGAAAAGCGAGCAACCATCTCTGCAAAAGAAGGGAAATTTTTCCCACTCGATGGTTGATCCTTCATTGAGGACTCCATACCTAGGTAACTATTATTAATACATGCATGTCAGAATTAATTTGTGAACAAAGAAATCAGTCAGAAACTAAAACTATTAAAATTTGCGATAATAATGTATAAGAAAGTAACAATTGGGTTATGCTAGTTTATTTAAGGTTTAATTTGAATTGTATTCTTTACTATTTTATTTAAGTGTATATTATGTTGGTGTGTGATAGGTATATGTGTGTTTTATGATTTTATTATGTCATTAGAAATAACGAATTGCAAAATTAAAAGTTTATTTATAAAAGGAAGTAAATAGTCATTTGCGTTTTTCTTTTCCTTACCAAGCGAATAAATATTTAGAGTGGATTAAATCTAGGTCATTCGAGCGAACAAGTTTATTAAGTGAGGAATAATAATAATAAAGCAATCGAAATGGATAAATAAGTCCTTTCGTATCGTAAATAAAGGGAAAGAAGGAAGGGCTATAATTGATATTCCTGCTGTACCGTGATAATTCCGGGAATAAATTTATAAATATTCCAAGCACTGGGCAGAACAAATTATTCAATTCAAATAATTTGCCCAGCAGAGAAGAAGCATTTAATTGGGAAATATAATGCTGGGATGATATTTTATATTATGTCAGTGTTCAATTAAGAATATATACTCAATTTTGGGGTGTATATTGGCTTCTTGCTTGTGGTAATCATCATCGGTGGTGAAACAGTCGATCACATAATTATAAGTGTGGCTGGTGTTTAACCGAACGGTGGTTGTATTACAATATATATATATATATATATATATATATATATATATATATATATATATATATATATATATATATATATATATGCATTTGTTTAATATTTTATTAAATATATATTTTATGTAAATCCTGGTTTGTGGTTGAATTATTATTTTCTAATTAGTATTTAGAACTTTTTTTCTTTAGCTAATAACTTAGCATTAATAAATATAGCTGTCATAAATGTAGTTCCTGGGCTACTCTGATCTCGATCATCATTACCAGTTTGATCTCATGCTCTAACACTTTGCTTCTGGGCCTGAATTTAAAATAATTGGGCTATATCATCAGATTATTGTTCATTGAGTCAGAGACTCGAAGAATAGGCAAATAGGTTAGAATTCAGGATTGCTCCTGACCTGTGTATCTTGAGCATGATTGGATTTGAGGAACTTTTGCCTAGGATTTAAATTTTGTTAAGTAAGCATACTGTTTTGACCTATACAATATGCTTCTAGCCAAAAATATCTTGATTACTGATCAATATTAGATTTCTAGTTATATTCATTATTATGAAATGTTTATCTGAAGAAAGAATCAAATTTAACTATAACTTGTAATAAAATATCAATTTTATCTGGCCTGGATCAAATCTAGATTATAATGCATGATAGAAAAATGTACTACTATTGTTTTATAAAATCTTAAAATTTTGGATATATATCTATAATTTAAAATCTTACTGTATAAAACTAAAAAAAAAATATCAAAAACTTTAGTTTTACTTATTTTATTAAACAATGATATTTTTTTCTCATTTGGGAATCAATCACATATAATAATTGATTATTTCATTATTCTACCGATATACTACACTGCATAGACATTCACACTATTTTTCTTACACACATGATTTAGATTGTCTTTTTTAAACTTGATACATAGATTAACTGAAACTAACAATTTTATTTCAACTATTAACATTCTAATTTCTTACATACTTTATGTGAATAATGTACATTTGCGTCTCATTCTAATATAGAGTTTATTATAGTTTATAATAAAGCAAGTTAAACACTGAGATACAATAACGCATACTACTGATGATGAACAATCATTATAACTGATTTTACTATTATATTACTTAATTCCACAAACTAGTCTCATAAGAGTACTAACACACAAAAATATGTATTTGCAAACCTAATCAAATACATTTTTATATTCATTTAAAAATTTACTAATTAAACAAACTGCAATTTTTTCTTATTTTGAAAATGCCACATGAATTACGACTAAGATATACTTGAAATAATGTAGAATTTGAGTGAATGCTTCTGGGATTAATTTCTTCTAAATCAAAATAATATATATATATATATATATTATATATATATTGTTATTATTATGTAGTTTTTTAATTTAATTATGGATTCTTATAATTGGCAATATGTTAAATAAATATCATCACAACACTGCAGCTTGAATGCTCTGAATGTTTCTCAATAAAAAAAATTATAAACAATAACTACTTTTATATCTTTTCATTGAAGAATGACCTTGAAATAATTTCATCCTTTAAGTTTCTTGACAAATCATCAATATTTATCAGTACATATTAAGTCCACTACTATGCCTTAACGTTATTTGATCATTTGGTTTTCTGATTAATGCTCTCAAAGTATGCCAAAAAGATAAGATAAAATTATAAAATCAAAAAATTACAAATAAATTTGAATTTGTATTTGAATTTGTATAAATTTGAATCTATATGTTGAAGTGCAACGGCTGTTGTTTTTTGTACTCTCAAAACAATGTGGATAGCATATGTTGTATTTTAAAAGGCAAAAGGCAAAAAAAATGTTTAAATAATCAAAAGTAGTTTGTATATAAATCTGAGAGATTTATGTTATAATCACAAATGCATAAAATATTTATTATCAAGCCACCATACATTGTAACAACTTTTCATTCGCCTTTGCCTTAGACACTACCAGTAGTTCATGTAATATGGCAACATTTTGTATGTTTTTAATAATTATAATCTGACTGTTCTGGATAATGTGTGAATGTTTAATGCTGCTGTTTTTTCCTATAAAACAGTATGTTTCAGCACATGTTTTTAATGTCTTCATTTTTTATTGCTTTTATATAATGATAAAGTGTTTTATTTACAATTATAATGACATGTTCATAAAATCATTTATGTTTTATGGCTTGTTTAAATAAACTAGACATGTGAGATAAATACATGCAGAAGACTTCTTCAAAATGTATTTTATGTTAACATGGATTAATATTTTAAGAATAGTAGATACTAAATAATATCTAGACTTCTTTTTTCAGTGGAAGATTGTATCTGGAAATAGAATATATTAGAAAGCCACATTTAGTCAGATAATAAATTATTTCAAACCAGTATACAGTAAAAGTTAAGAGAAGACATTTCAAAGAAATAGTATAGGTCTAATAAATAGTCTGGATCAGCAAGATATATACAGAGATACTTGTATTTATAGAACTAAATTGTAGAATATTTCATAAAGAGAATAAAACAATGACTACAGATTTTCATCTAAGTGTGTTGTAACATAGGTTGGAAGTAACAAGGAGATATCAGAAATGATATATGAGAAAAAAAAACTGGTATTAATGACTTACTTTAAAATAATTGAAATAAAATGAAGTAGGTATGAACATAATCAAAGGCCAAAAAGATGCAAGGCAGTTATATAAAAACTAGAAAAACCATATACAATGTGGATGAATACGGTAAAAGCATCATAAAATGATGCATAGAAGAAAAAATATAAATTAAAAGAACTGGAATTAAACATGGAGATACCTTCATCCTGTAGTAAGTTACTAAAACTGAAATTACAATTGATGGTGTGTGTGTGTTTCATAAAATGTTTTAAATAATCATGGTAAACCTTATATTTATTTATTTTTTGTTTGATTTTTTTTGTTTTTCAGAATGAGAATAAATATAATACGTTACAAGTGGCAAATTATTAATGATATTATAATTATGTACGACATAAAGATAGATTCTATATACATATGTCTAATCGATTAAAAAGGCAGTTTTTTTTTTCCTAATTCTTTTTTTTACTTCATAAATAAGTAATTAATTGCGTTGTATTTACCAATGTCTTATTATTTTAAAACTATTAAAAAAAATCATGACCTTTAAAAGCGCAACTTAATTTTTTTTTTATCTTTTTGAGAGTATTTGAAATCATTTCTTCGTATCGCCATTTATAACTAACTTCTCATATTTCAACTGTTAACAAAGCTCTAATGTAGCAAGTGATAGATGAGATCTCTAAACAATATTTGTCATTAGTATTTTTTGCATAGTCAATTAGCTAAGTCTTCTTACATAACAAGCACATCTTGCTATATAATCCTAATGACTGAGCAGGTGATTAGTGAGCACAACTTTGATTCAGTGAAAGGCTAATTTTATTAGCTGAAGAAATCAGAAAATTGCATTATAAAATATACACTTCTGTGTGATAACAGTTAACTTAAATTTCAATCAGCTTAAGCTTATTATTTTAGGTTGAATTGCTTTGAAAGATCAATTTTAAATATATATATATATATATATACATACATTGATATTATACATGCATGCATAATTTTAAAATAACTCAAGATGCTGTTACCTTGTGAATATTGGCTAGAGTGATGCTAATACATTTAATGAATAATATTTCTGTAATGTCATTTTCATTACACCACTTTCATACAAAGTAAAAACACTACTCATTACTTTGCAAAATCCAGCCATTTTTTTATGATTTAGAAATCACTTTGAACTATGGGTTTTGAGAAATCATATTATATTTGCTCGGTGGATGTCATTTTTCATTTCTTTATATTTATTGATTCACATAATTTCTATTAATCTTATAAATATACTATTTACGACTCCACTAAAACTCCCTCAAGTAAAATTATTAAAAAATAAAATATTAGCTAGTTTTTTTACAAAATAGTCTATTTCTTAATTATAAACTAGAACAATAAATGGCTCACAGTTTTTGACAAACTCCTTTAATGAGTTATACTAATCCCTTCATCACCATTCAGAATTAGCTAGAATTACAGTTTGCA
This sequence comes from Epiperipatus broadwayi, assembly GCA_028023455.1. Classification (NCBI taxonomy): domain Eukaryota; kingdom Metazoa; phylum Onychophora; class Udeonychophora; order Euonychophora; family Peripatidae; genus Epiperipatus; species Epiperipatus broadwayi. The sequence goes on along the minus strand of JAQFVV010008773.1, from coordinate 12,617 downwards.
ATTCAAAAATTGGCTTTAATAAAACATATATTTTTGATAGATATAAGTTCAATTCTTTAATATAATTTCTATACGTGTGTGTGTATGCACATACATGTAAAAAAAGGAAATGATTTCTTTATTTTTTTTTACCGTAATACTGTCTTCATTTATTAAAATGCCAGCATATATAAAATGACCACTTAAATTTGCTTTCTGAGAAATTATAGACGTGAGAAATCTAACAATTATAATTAATAAGAGTCAAATTTAAATTCACATCAGATGCAAACAAAACATCATTAATATAATCGACAAACCTATTTTTTCTTCAGCTTATTTTGTTTATTTATTGATTATATTACATAAGACTAGTTCAGAGCTGGTGTAGATTTAAATGTGAACCTTATTAATTGCAATTATTAACATGCTATTTCTATAATTTCTGGGTGGGGGGTGTAAATTTGGTTTTCTTACAAATAAGATTATATTAATGATATCAACAGTTCAGATAAAAAAAGCCTTTTTCATTTCTTACAGTTAGTTTAAAATTGTTGTATTTGTCAATAGTATATATTGTACCCTTCATTAAATGAAATCCTGAACAAAAGAATCTGGCTAACTAAGATATAACAATATTAAACTGCAATTGGATTACATAATCAATGACATTAAAATAATATTGTTCTGACTAGCTCAAGATACATTACTAAGATACACTATCTAATCAAAACAATATTTTCCAATAACTAAATAGAAAAAAAATATATTAAATTAAAATATCATAGCACTTAGATTCATAATAAATAATTAAGGTTCCAAGTAGAATACTCAGTCTACTCATTTTAATGATATATTTAACTTATAAAGTTGTTCATTACTATAAATAAAATATGGTTCTATCAAAATAACAAATATAATTATGAAACTCTTAACCTGAGATGTTCAGTAAAGTACACTGGCTTAAACATTAAGGATATATCCCAAAATATAAATTCCCAATGGCATTAGAATATTTCCCCACCAATTTTACATCACAGAAATACTATGTAATACTCTCGTGTCTTAAAAGACACTTCTAATAATCTTAAAATATGATTTATAAATTTATTACAAAAATAACAATAAATTAATTAATTATTTGTCTCACAAATCAACATAAAATATATAATTAAATGATTATTGCTTATCTGAAAATAATAAATTTGTCTTCATTTGATAGATATTTTTGGTTACTACTGAAATAAATTTTAAATGTTCACATTTTATTTCTGTAAATATTAAAAAAATTGATTGTAAACAGAAAAAAGAGTTTAGATGTCATTATTTTAGAAAGATTATTTTCAGTTTACAAAATCAACAAAATATTTCTTAATTCCTATTATTTTTAAACATCCAAACAAATAATTATTTATTTCTCTTATATCTAATAAATTATGCTTTATAAGTTTAAAATGTTTGAATATTTATTGCAAAATTGCAATATTTTCATACTCATAAATATTAATAGAGTGCTGACATAGAAACTAAGCTTATAAATTGCTTCAGGCCATGCTTAAATTTGCTGCTAATATAACATTATATTTTTGAAAATAAAGTATTTCAAATCAAAATAAGTAATTAATAATTTATATTTCTTGATATCTAATAAATATAGTGTAAATTATTTTTAAAAAAATATCTAAAATGTAATAAATTAGCAAATAAACAAGTTTATTGTCATTGGAACTATTTACTTTAAACAATGTCATAAAACACCAAACATTTTACAGCTTTTGCAACAGATAATGGTGAACATGTCAGGGCAGGGCCTATGTTTATTGTAAGAGTGGGAATTTTGAATATCCCACCTTCTACCACAAATTTTTCAGTGAAAATTTATTATAATAAAATATACCATTTTACACGCATTTTGACATATAACACTTACAAAAAAATTCAATAGGGGGAGACTTGGTCAAAAATGAAATAACTCATGACAATTGATTCAAAGGTTAATATTCCTTTAATAAAATACTAATTGGACATTTAAAATTAACTAATATTTTTTACTTATCATCTTTCAATAGAAAATTTACAATTCTCCTAACATAATAATAATAATAATAATAATAATCTCAGGTTCATTTCTAATAAGCTAATAACAAAATAAATTAATTAATTAACACCCTGTAGTTAGATATGATGAGCAATTATACATAATATCTAACTACTCTTACAAAATGATAATAACAATAAGCAACTAAATTAACTTAATGAGTCTCAACATTTAATCTATTTAGTAATTGAAGTTTAGCAATAAAAAATAAATAATATAAGATTTTATGTAAACATCATACAATGTTTCTTTGTTTAATGTGGCATTCTTAAAAAAATATAATATATTTGAATATTGTGGCAATATTCAGTATATCTCTCATTGTTGTTGTATCAGTTTAAAAATAATTACCAATGATCATACCTTCTCTGATGATGATGATGATGATGATGATGATGATGATGATTGATGATGATGATAATAATAATAATAATAATAATAATAATAATAATAATAATAATAATAATAATAATAATAATAATAATAATAATAATAATAATAATAATAATAATAATAATAATAATAATAATAATAATAATAATAATAATAATAATAATAATAATAATAATAATAATAATAATAAAAACCTTTGTTACTCAATCAAATGTAATAGAAATAATATCTAAATAATCTTAAGGATCATGTGCCAAATAAATAATATTTCAAATTATTAATTTCTGTGGATCATGCATGTATAATAAAATATCAAATAAATAACATGCAGATAAATCACAACTTGACTAGAATATAAGTTTTAAAAACAGTTAACAAATTTATTTATAATTAAAAAATATTATAACATTACAATAAGGTTACAACATAATAATTATAAAAAATATTTACAAAAAATATATAAGAATTGACATTGCTTAATATAAAAAAAAATTCAAATAAATTACAAAAATAAAGTAAGATAAATTTTACTCTGGTCATTTCAAATAAAATAAAAGAAAAAACTTAAAGCAGTAATAACAATATATTATCCTCATTTAGTAAAAATAATATCCTATCATTTTGTTTTGATAATAATTACATTAAATTTTCCAATTTCTCAGAAAAATTAATATTATACTTATACTATTATAAAATAAATTTCTTATGATGTAGTGCAACAATATTAGTTTGTATTACAAATACTCTTTTTAAAACTCAACAAATAAAATATATCAAAAAAATTATTAAAGACTTTATTTCAATTTAGCAAAGTATCATCCTGACATTTGAATATCAGAAAATTTAAAATAAAAATATGTATATCTCCCTCTATAAAAAATTAACTATTTATGCAAAATTCTTAAGAGATAATTTCATATATTTTTGTAACTTAAATGGGTTTTAATTATTTATAATAAAATTTAAAGAACTATCCATAAATTATATTGCTTGACATTTGTATTTCTTTTGTTTTTATTCTCTTACATTCATCATATCATTCAAAATCATTTTCACTATACTTTTCTTCATTCCATTTTAAATATGCATCTGTTTGAGCTAAGTGATCTTTAAATATTGTAGGAATATCAATCATTCCCCTATTATGTTATATACTATGACAATCATCAATCATGTCAACATCATTTGTGAAAGAAATTTCTATATATTTCATCTTGCCTTCTCACAAAATTATCAACTTCAAACAGTTTAGTCATTATTTGCCAACATATAAAACTATCCTCTATGATAATTCCTGTGGTGATAGATAACAAAGTGTAGAGTAAAAAATAATAACAATTATGATTCAAACAAGTAAGATGATATCATCATAGATCCGGTGCAAAATCATAATAGATCCATATTCATCAGGCACCTAAGATTCAAGTATAGCTGTATTATAGGACTTATTGATGATAAGGAAATGCAATTGACCATGGAAAATGATATACAGTGCCATGTTATCTGCATATTTTAATAACTTTAAAGTGTGAAAACATAGTTCACATATAACAGTATTCAACATATCCCTACCACCTGGGATTTCATATGACTATTGCTCTCCCTAACACCATTTTATATCTATCACACAGAATAACTCACTCATAAAATAACTCACTCATAAAATATACTAACCACATTCTAAAATAATTTTGAAAACAACAATATTAAAAAAAACAATAAAGATGTAAATTCATTTCAGGATGTTTTTTTTAAGTTTTCAAGCAAAATGATCTTGATAAAAAAAATACATCAGTACTATACATTTATTTATTTGTTATTATGTAATTTTGAGATCAGCATTAAGTCTTTCTGTGTTTTTCAGCAGATAACATTCATAAAAATAAACATTAATAAATTAAAGATGTTATATAATGCATGCATATTCAAGTATTCACATTAAATAAATATTTAAAATGTCCTTAGAAGTTCATTTTTCTGCATTCATCAATTATTTTATAAAAATATACATGATGATAATTCTATCAATGGTTCATTCCACTGTTTAATATTAAATTCAAGCAATATAAAATACTATTTAAAATACCTACTAAAATATATCATTTTTAAAAAAGAAACAAAATTATCAAACAACGTGTAAAATAAATAATAAAAAAAATTACAAATGATCTCAACAATTATTAAGATCATTTACAGCAATCTTCTTCTTGGACCATACATTAAATAAACAATTTTGTTCAGAAAATCACTTTTTGAATACCCATTTTTTATTTAACATACTACTAATAATAAATGTTAATCTATTTTAAGATTAAATTTAAAATATAGTAACATCCGGTTAGTTTTAAAATAATAAAAAATAAGAAAATTTTAAATATTAATATTAGCTTTAATATTAACAAATGATAAAGTTTTAAAGTTATGAAAATATTTTTTCTCTCCTCCTGTTTGTAAGAATGCTTGTAAGAAATCTTCATCCATGCCTAGCTATGGGTGGAACACTTTGTGCACAATCATACTCCTGTCTCATTGCCAATTGAAAAAATGTACATGTATTAATATAAAATCTAGTACAATCCAAGAAGAATATTCACTGACCGAAAAAGATAAAATGTTTATTTCAGTTTTTTCTGAAAAATTTTATCCAGGCATGTAAAAATAATAATTGAAGAATCCATTTTATGTTAAAACATGTATTTTTTCTATGTATGTATTTTCTGTTAATTTTGGCCATTGTATATAGCAGATATATTTCAATAAATATGATATAAGTAATATTTGCATTCTCCATCAGTCAAAAGCATTAGTAGAAAAAAAAACATTATATAATATCAATTACTTATTTAATACATTTATCAGCAGACACATTTTTATAATCTAGAAGTAAATATTTCTTTAAAATATTCAAGATTTTATTTCTTAGATGTGTATCCTTCCATTAGAAATTTTTCCCCAGGTAAAATGATAGCTATATCATTCAAATCATTTATTTAAAAAGATGTATTATAAGGCATTTATCCCAGCTAAAATCATTTCAGAGTGTATAGCTTATTTATTGATTTAATCAATAACAAATCCTTTTAAAAGCATAAAAGTTATTTTATTCAATCTGTCTTTAAATACATCATTCTTAAATGTAAGTCATTACATAACAAACAGTCATTCTATTATACAATAAAAATACTTTACATTCAGTTTTTTAAGCTTAGATGCAGAGTCTTAATATTCTTTTATTTATTTCAAATTTACTACTACAATAATGATTTTTAATAAATATCCAATTCCTCCTAATTGCTTTTAATAAATTATTTTTATTGTAATATGAAAAACTTATTCCAAATAAATGTTCACTTACTCCAGGCATACTATTCATAAAAAATTCAAATACCTTACATAAACCTTCTCCTGTCTTGTTGTAGTATAGTTCTTGGCATTTGGTGTTCAATGTTCCAATATTTAAGTAACTACTATTGCATTCCATAGAATTATTGTGGTCCTCAGCTAAGGTTCAAGAAGAATTCTGATGGGGAATTTTGGTGTTTTAGTGAACTATTATTTTAAATAGTTATTCCAATTATACTTTTAAAACACTTTTAAATAAAATAATAATAATTTAAAATAATTTACAATAGTCACAATATAAAAAAAAAAAATATAAATTTCAAACTAAATCTGTATTAATCTGAATCTGAATCACTTAATAACTGAATCTCAATCTCTGATTTTATACTAGCCTTAATCCAATGATTTCATTGGTCAACACTGCTTATAAAAATATGCTAATTTATATAATTACATCAATATCATTTTTAAAATAAGGTTTTAAAATTATGAGTCATCAATATTAAATATTATCAAATTATTCAAACCCCCTATATATTAAATATTGGAGAGCAGATGTGACAAATCCTGTACTATAGAAAAAATCATATATTAAGATACTTTAAATATTAAATATTTTTATTTAAAAAATTGAATACCCTTGTTAAAGCAATTTTTAATATTTTAAAGATTTAAAATTAATTTAAAAATAAAATACTACACTCAAATAAAATAATAATTTTAATTATTATTTCTAAAATATTATTTCTAGACTTAATATTTGTTACATTTTATTATGTATCAAATTTTTATTAACAAGGTAAAAGTAAAGTTTTCTTTCCCTAACTTTTGAAAGCTGACATATTCACACAACCACCCTAATCATGTGATACTTTTAGCACATTTTAAAGTAATGCTGAATTAACTTATCATTTAAATAATATTTTAAACAAAAATAGTTACCTTAAACATATAAACATTTATCACTATAATTAAGCTATTGTATGTCTGTAGTATATTTTAAATATAATAAATCAAAATTTATACTATCTTTTAAATAATCTATTATATCATTTTACTATTTAATTCATCTCAAAATGAGTTCAAACTAGCTAATATACATTTATAGACTTCTATCTACTGAGTTTGAACCCCTGATACATATAACATCAAAATTTTATGTTAGAAAATACCCTAAATATATTTATTTTTAATATAGCTAGTTATCCAATCCTACCTAAACTATCTGTCCCATTTGCAAATGGTACAATATATAGAGAGTAAGAAAGAGAGATATTAACAGAGAAATTTTAAGAAGGTAAAAGTTTGCTTAAAGTTCATGACGTAGTTTTAATGTGTTTAAGAGTTAATACATAATCACAATTTATATAAATATTGAATAAATATAATTATTTTTTTAGTATTCTTTTCTCTAATAACTTCTAGCTGCCTTTGAAATGACTTATTAACATGCATACAGACACACACACACACACACACACACACACATATATATATATATATATATATATATATATATATATATATATATATATATATATATATATATATATATATATATATAAATCATTAATAACCAATCAATACATAAACAATCTCAATCTCAATAACAATCAACAATTTTAAACTATTGTCAAGGCAATGTCTTTTTAACAATAAAGGTCGATATGTACATGATCTATTAATGCAAGAATTTTAATTTCAGTTGGGATGTAAAAATGTTGCCATACCTTGTATTTCAGCATTTATAGCTATAATATCCAGCTTCTTGCTCTTATATAATACCATGAATGACTGATCAAAAGAGAGCCAAATTTGGTTAGTGATACTTTGGACAGATCTACAGTTGTTTTCATTCAGCCTGCAGAACTGTGTTTGGTTGGATGTTGCACATAAATTAATCTTGGCTGTGAATTTAACTTTGTATAAATTGTACCAGTCGAAAAACCCACCAAAAGAACCGCAAGTCGGATCCAAACTCAGGAGGTTCAAACAGAATTCAAACCCAATGCACCAGCTCACATTAGTAGAAATCTAAATCAACAGCACAGTGCTATGCACCAAGAAATTAGCTCAATGGTTGGTGAGGATCAGAGACCCCTGAACTGACATTAATATCTGATAATAAATGACTAAAGTAATTTTAAATTGAATCATATGTATATGTTTGGGTTGCCAACACAAACAGCGAGCATTAACATTAAAATAATTATAAAAGAATTAAGAATGAAGAAACAAAGTGTGTTTAGAAAATATTTAATAATATTAATTTGTTTTGTTTGAATTATAAATAATGATTATATTAATTACCTCTAGCCTTTAACAGAATTTATAATAATAATAAGAATGGCAGTCCTTGTTATATACCATTGAATATTATGCAATATTTTAAAGTCTATGTCTATGCCCCCAACAAGGAATAAAAGGCAGATAAAGGTATTCATTAGTAAATGAATTTATTACTCTAATTTTATACAAAATAATGTGGTATTTATTTTTACATTAGCAAATCCATTCATGAAGAGCAAGATACATATTTAGGGCATAACTTTAATCTTTATTGGTAAAATTCTTTAATTAAATATGACTTAAAATTTGTTTGATTTTAATTGAAATCATTTCGTCATGAATTACGAGCATCAGAGCGGGCTTTACTGGAATAGAAAGGTAACAGTGCTGACGAATTATGAGCTATAAAATGAAATGAAAGATAACAGCTAGTCGATGATCAAAGTCCTCTGAGGCTTGCATCTGACAAGTCTTATGCCCTTTGACTAATATGAAAGGAGAGGAAGTACTTTTTTCCTTGACAATTTAAAATAACAGAAATATTTATCACCGACCAGCCTGATGGAGCGGAAGTTTGCCCTACGTCAGCAACATTGAAGATGATGACTTACTAGTCACTGTTTGAGAACTAAAACCCAATGATAGAATGTTCTACATGATGACTTGATCAATTTAATTAAAGTCAAATGAGCTTTTAACTTAAACTAATCAAACAGATTATAAAATTATATTCACCATGCACCAAATATCGTGCTCTTCCTGAATATTAATAGACAGTGAAAACAATCTGAATTAGAATGTATTTAGTTGATTCCTTTATCTACCCATTTTACAAAAACATTTTAGATTATATGTGAATAAATAAATATTGGTGAATACGAGAAAATAACATTTAAACATTGTATATATGAATATATAAACATTTGTAAATTAGATAGGAACTGGGGACATAGGTGAGAAATGGAGCTAATAATTTATTATTAGCCAAATATAAAAATAACAACATTTAATAATTTCTTTTGACTTGATGATTGATAGAACTGTATAAATCTAGTTCTAATGGACGAGAATTATTATCAGATTTAATATTATATTTTCTGCATAAGGCAAAAAGAACAAAGGGTCTCATCGAGTCAAAGGATTATTGGCATATAATTAAAATAAACAACATTAATATATCACACAATATATATATATATATATATATATATATATATATATATATATATATATATATATATATATATATATATATATATATATATATATATATATATATATATAGTAAATGAACTGCCATAGAGGGAAGGAAAGTTAAATTTAAAGACTAGATATTGAGAGAATTTCTAATTTAAAATAGCATAAATAAAAGGTTTTATAAAGATTATTACATTATAAATGAGAAGAGCTCTTAAAGGGAGAGTAAAGTAAAGTTTGGCAACTGGCCAGAAAGCTTAAGGTTCATTATGGAAATATATTACCCATCTCTTCCAGGGCTGGTTCCCTTAGGTTACACGTCCGGGTTGGTAAAAAATGTAGGCACCATTTGGTCGATTACTTGAACAGTATTTTAATGAATTTTCGCAATTTTAGCAGCATGATTGGTCCACAAAAGTTTCAGCAGCACCATAGAAGATTTATAGAGGATTTCAGTAACAATAGCCAGATTCCTGATGTTTAGCCCCTTACCATGATAGAAACACTTTTTGAATTCATGATTTTGAACAGCACATAATTTACTGGCACTTTTCTACAACAAAGATGGCCTTTTTTTCTCCAAACTTTTCAGAGCTATATATCTGTCCTCTGATGCCTTCAGACTAGCGCTTCTTTCATTATCAATGTTTTTAGAATTACTGGTTGTTTTTAGATACATTCCTTTGATAAGGCTTTCAAACTCATTAACTTGAATTCATTTTCTAATTAGAAAATGAATTCATAAAATCAGAAAATGATTTTAATTAGGAAATCCTTATTTTTTTTTCTAATTAATAAAACTTTTACTGTTGTTTTTGGAAAGAGAAAATCTGAAAGCTTATCGAAAGAATGTAGCTTTCAACCAGTAAAACTTTAACAAATTTTTTAAAATCAAACATTCCCGATGCAATGAAACTTTTAAACAATTATATATATTTAAATATTTACAAATATATACCCACAATCCACGCAGTTATAATATATAAATTCATGAATAATTCTATCATGAATTTATTAATAGAATTGATCAATTTAAATTTGAAACTAATTAATTTTAATATGCATTTATGAAATAAGTTATTCTTTATGGAAATTAATGTGGATTGAATGTATAAAGCCACATTGCATCGGAAATTTAAAGTTAGTACTAGGGTTTGAAGTGGGTGTATGGCTAGATGTCATGAAGCTAGGCTCAAACTCAGATCCATCTGCTTCAATGCTTTTCACTTCAAAAAAAAACAATGAAAAAAAAATTCTTTACTTATACATGATACATTTGCATAAGTGTACTCGACTAATTGGCAGACTCTGGGAGAACACCATTAATGTGAATATCATCTGTACAAACAACAAAATTTATACATGTCTCATTGCGAACATTTTTTTAAAATATTATCTAGCTTATAAATAGGTCCGTTAATCACGTCTCATTTTTCTTATGGTTATGTCAGTCAGTTGTCTGTATATATGTATCTGTCTCTTCATTTAATGTTTATACTATTGTTTCCCTGGATCAGGTGGCACATATGGTTTTAACTGTCTGGAATTGTAAACCCCCTGGAGTCCCTTTCCCTTTAGCAAAATTGCACTGTCATGGCAATCCTTTATTATTTCATATGTCCCACTGTATAATGGGAAGAATTTTTTAAATTTTTTTTTGGGGGCATTACTAGTTCTTGGTGATTTTAACCAAACTTGATCTCCAACTTTAAAATAGTAATGTTGCACCCTACTTCTTTTTATTCGAGTCTGAGTCATCTGCGCTAGCCGCTTTCTGGCATTATCTTGGTCAGTTATTGGATTAATACATATTTCATCTTTTGGTAATATTGAAGAAAAAATGGCCTGACATGGCTGACCATAGTGAAGTCGTGTAGGTGTGAAACCAATTGACTCATTCATTGTATTATTAATGTAGATGCGAAACCCATTGACTCATTCATTGTATTATTAATGCAGTCCAGTACATATAGAACTTTATCCATCCACCTTCGGTGATCTGTAGGTAAGCACACATGAAACAGTTGACTAATTTCTCTCATAACTCTTTCACATGGGTGGACTGCAGGTTTCTAATTAATGTCAGAGGATGACTTGCCTTTTGTTTTTATCCAATTCTTCCACTCTTTTGAGGTGAACGCTGAGCCATGATCTGATAATATGGTCTCAGGCTTACCTCACAAAACAGTTGACTAATTTCTGTCATAACTCTGTCCCACGGGTTGGACTGTGGGTTTCTAATTGATGTCAGAGGAAGATTTACCTTTTGTTTTTTTATCCAATTCTTACACTCTTTTGAGGAGAACGCTGAGCCATGATCTGAGAATATGGTCTCAGGCTTACCTACCTCAGAAAATTGCTTAACCTGAAGGACCCATATGGCATTTCGTGAATTGGTGGTTCGAACTGGGTAAATTTGAACATACTTTGAAAAAATGATCATATGTGACAAGCAAGCATTGAAAGCAAAAGCAAAACTCTCCATACAGTAGAGCCACCCTGAGCCAAACAGAGTAATCAATGGATGCCAGAAGGCTTGTGCATAAAATCCCTATCTAGTGCCTATTCATTCAATATCCCCAGACAAGTTTGTGGCTTGTGGCCATCATCAGTGAGGAGTCTTGGATCTGAGAGCACTGCACCTAGATCTTAGGATCTAATGCAACCCTCCAGCAGCCACCTTTTAACTCTACTTTACTACAAAACTATGAGAATGAAATTGAAAACATTGTTAATATCTTCAATCTAAGTTCAATAGCTTATATAGTCATATGGGTCTGAACTCAATTCAGCACCCATACATTATGGTGTCTTTGGCTCTTAAACAACCATTGCCACCACTATCCTATTAGGCAGGATTGGTGTTAAACCACTAAACATCACATGATCACCATCTCTATACTAGCACATAATTTGTTGTAAACAAGAGCAAAACTCTCCATACAGTAGTTCCACCCTGTGCCAAACAGAGTAATCAATGGATGCCATAAGGATTGTGCATAAAATCTCTATCTAGTACCTACTCATCCAATATACCCAGACTAGTTTGGCACTACTGTATGGAGAGTTTTGCCTTTCTTTACAACAAATTATGTGCTAGTATAGAGATGGTGATCATGTGATGTTTAGTGGTTTAACACCAATCCTGCCTAATAGGATAGTGGTGTCTATGGTTGTTTAAGAGCCAAAGACACCAAAATGTATGGGTGCTGAATTGAGTTCAGACCCACATGACTATATAAGCTATTGAGCTTAGATTGAAGATATTAACATTGTTTTCACTTTCATTCCCATAGTTTTGTAGTAAAGTAGAGTTAAA
>JAQFVV010008772.1:0-22997 GCA_028023455.1 Epiperipatus broadwayi | reverse complement strand
CTTTAAATCCCAACAATACAATATAGACTAAAAACATGATTTAGTCCAATGATTATGTTTATACTTAGAAAGGATTAAGAAAAAATTTTAATCAAGAAACTATTTATAAATCTATTTTGTTTTGATGCATATATATATATTGTACCAGTCGAAAATGTATGTCCATCCAACAAGATTTAGAATCTGAGCAAAAGTACCCCGAATACAATCATGCCCGAGATACACAGGTCAGGAACAATCATGAATTCTAACCTGTTTGCCTATTCCCCAAATCTATAACACTACAGACAACACCCTATGGTGATACTACATAAATTAATTATTTCTGGGCCTGGTGCTACATCATTTTACATGAGAACTCAGCTGATGTTGATGATGAGAGATTGAGTGAACCCAAGATATAAGTTAAAAACATACATAAATATAAATATTATTAAGGAGATTCGAACAACTGGATTAAATTTAAAAACATAAATATTTATTTTGACAAAAATTCAAGATTTTATATATGTATAATCAACGTCACACAGTTTAAACTATTATTTTGGTTACAAATCTTTGACAATCTTTATACAATTATTTTATTTTAATAGATATCAATTTAGTGCAGCAGTTACAATATTGAGCGTATATTTAAAATAGAATTTTATTCAATGTTACAAAAATAGATTTATCTGGGAGTTTTGGTGGATGTTTTTACATGAAGAAAAACACATTTAAAAATATGTCAATAATAGAGTTTCGCTGTTTGGATGACTTTAATGGGATGCCCTTGGCATTGGATACATAATTTTATTTTCATTTATAGAACTTATTTACAACACTAAAATGAGGCTATTTTATTAAACATTTTCGACATTTAACTAGAAAATATTGTGAAACTCTATTAATATGGGAATTGCTTATTCAATAAAAGGGGAGGGCAGCTTCATGAGAGGTTGGATGTAAAACTTCAACAAAAAATATTTAAAGAAAAAAATGTTTCATTATTACACATCATTATGATTTATTTTGTCAAGCAGGCTAAAAGAAAAACAAACTATAAGAACATTGCTGCGCTAGCATTGTCAGTCAGAGAGAGAAAAATGGCAGCTTTGGCCAAGAAAAGGTCATTCTCCGATTATTAAGGTGTTATGCCAGCTTCATGCTAGAGTGATACTGAAAGAAGAAAAAGGTTGATAGGAAGTTGCTATGGGTCTGGTTCACGATAAAGCCATACAGAGCTTCATCTACACTAACCTACATGTTCCAGAGGTAAACTTAGACCCCGGTTCTGAACGAGAACAATAAAAAAGAACGGAAGGCTTCGAATCCCTGGAATGAGGTACAGGCAAATCAAAGGAGTATATAAATATATACTTGGAGGAGAAGAATGATGAATGAAGATGATTGTGAATCCCTGGAATCAGGTACAGGTGATTCAGATCAGAGCCATATGTGGCTTATTAATAATTTGACATATACCAGCAATGCTATTATAAGAGTATAAAAACATTGGATTTAAATACTAAATAAAAGCCTTAAATGGTTTAACAAATACGTAATGATATGTTAAAATAATGACATATGTAAGATAAAATCATTTATCAGAAGTTAAACTATAATTAATGAAGTGTGCATTGCTCCCCCTTCTTGAATCAATACTATTTTGTTTAACATATAAAAAAAAACTAAAATTCATGCACTTAAAAGTGCAAATAACAAAATAGAATAAGGTCACCAGCCTTTTGGCGATGATGATCAATAAGAAATTACAGCATTATTTTGTCACTAATTAAAGATGGCCACTAAATGGGGGGGAGGGAATAATTTTATAAATGGAAAAAATGGAAATATGGTGTGAATTGGTGAAAGTTAAATTGGGGATAAAAAAAAGATGTAAATGGGATATGTGCAGTGGACTTGAGTTAAAAGGGATATAAAAGAAGGAGCATAGCTGAACAAAGGTTTCTCTTTCTTTTCACTTGTGTTCTACTGTGGCATGAGATAGCAAGCTTAAATAAATCACTTTTATTTTGTGGAACCATGACAAGATGTCTTATTATATTCTTACCAACAGGCTCAGCTTTTCTAAAATGTCTGAGTAGAGAATATAGTACATTTGCTGATAGTTTCATCCTTTCTGGAGTCTCAATAATGCTGTGATTCAATCCCATTGCCTACTTAAAGATTGGAATCCCAGACTGCTGACCAAGATACTGTAAGAAGATGGTATGATGGATTCCAATAATGACAAAACCATACATAGTAATTTGCTCGATGATAGAAATAATTATTCAAAATTTACCGGTAAGTAGCTTCTATTTTGTATTATATGTGATCACATTAAGTAAATTATTAGTACTGTTGATATGCTATAACAAATTTTATTGAAAACTAAAATAGGATAAACCCCAAGGACAACAATAATTGACTTTCAAAAGAACAAATTAGTTTTGAAATCTATTATGAACTCCAATATTCATCCTTGCCAGTATTAATTTATGTGTATTATATTTAAAGAGTGTGCATTTTTTAATTCTTTTCTATTATGATTATTAATGAAGATGTGTTAGAATTGGAAAAATTAATAAATCATAGGAATATAATTTATTTTGTTATATATTTAATTATTATAGTATTACAAGCTAAGTCTGCTGTAATTTTTTCCAATTATAAATGCCAATGCCTTACCATAAATTGCAATCCTCCAGAGTACAGTAATTCCTAATGCAATCAGTAGTTAGAGGAGGGGAAACCCAGTGGATTCAGCTATACAATCCTGGCACCCATAAAATAAATTAAAAAAAACTGTTTTTTCTCTGACTGGTATTAAAACTTAGATATAATAAACTGGGGTTGTTTAACCAGGTAAAATAGTTACCTTATCGAGAATATTTGATAGAGCTCAGTGAATGAATTATCAGGTGTGGGCATAACTTGGTTAACGAATACACTAAAGATTAATAGCGTATAAACCCTAAATTACTGATAAATGGTATAATATATATATAATTCAATATTGCATTTATATTAACATGTTCATTTGTCTTTTACTTGAAATGAAATATCTAGGCCTAGTTCTGATTTTTGTTTGATAAATTGGCTTGCAAGTCACTAACCTTTATCATATTGAAACAATATAAGTTTCATGGGAAATCATGAGGAGAAAATAAAATCGTTTAAAAAATAACCAATCAAAAGTAAGAAAATAGACAATTCTGCATTTTTCAGATTTGTTACTATACTGTTTGCAATTCAGTACAGTAAAATGGCAAACCCAAAAGTCAAACATTATCAGATTAGCAAAGTAAGCAAATAAATTTAGTTTGATAACCTGCACTTGATTGCACTGACATCACGTCTTCACAAATAACTGATCATAAGACTGTAAATATGTTTATTATTAAAGGACATTCATACTTTATTTTTATTACTATAAGCTTTTCAAATGCTCAGAAAGCTAGTGATTTTTATTGAGATATTTGTTCTTGTAATTTATAACCACAAATATGTATATCTATATTAAAAGCATCAATTTTTGGAATTTTATTATTCATTTTTTATTTTATTTTGACAGTTATGATATTTACAAACATTATAAAAAAAAATTGAAGAGAATCAATCCAATAGATATATTCTCTAACGGTTTTATTAATCCTTTAGTTCTGCTATTGTATATAAATATTGAAAAGTCATTACCTATGTAGATTATGATTTGTGTATGACCATAATCATATAAGACTCCAAAACATTTGGGAAGATATATTCCAGATGCTTTTATTGTTGGATCTGAAAAAAAAAGTTTGTTTGTTACCTCTTAAAACCTATTTTTTATGGCATTAGTTTTCAATTGTTAAAAAAAATTTTGATTGAACACAAATAAAGCTTTATTTTTCAGCTCTTTTCATCTTTTTTTTAAAAAACTTCATTAAGAGATTTTATAAGTTTGTCATCAAAATCTGCTTTAACAGGAGATAAATATTGATTGCTACAATTGTCATAGTTTTGTTACAACCTGGAGTCTTCAAGGGATTTTACGATGACTCATTAAATCTACCATATTAGAAAATTGGATCAGATGGAATCTATTAATATTTTTTAAGACATCCAGGAAATTAATTCCTGTCAATTTTTTTTAAATTTCATTTTGGAAATGGGTGACTTTTAATTATAGTAGTGTGAATTCCAAAACTAATAAACTTGGATTGTATTGGCAGGCAAGAAAATGACTCATTAGTAGTAGATCAGCAGGTAATGATTAATGATGAATCATTATTTTTAGAAACAAAACTTAAATCAGGGATTTATCTCTGAATTTTTCTTTGTTCTGCATCATAAAATATGTGGACCTTTTAAAAGGTATTGGCAGAATCAGAAGAAAATGACCATTATATACTGGAAAGTTTATAAATATTGTATACATAAAGATTCTCTATTTCCATCATGATTTCTGTATCATTTGAGCTGTCTTTAATATGGGTTCTTTGCTTTGGTAAATAATATAAAATAAAGATACCAAATTATGTTTAGTATGCATTCAGTCAAAAGCCAATGTAAATCCAAAGAATTTATAAGTATGCTCATTATTGGTGGAATAATTAGATAACTGAAGTATAATTATATCAATTTTATATTAAACTATTACTTTATATAGAATCTCCATTTTCAATTTAGATATAATCTCAATATTTAGCTGAAGACATTTTATAGTGCTTCTTAGTCAAAAAAAAACAACAACAGGGTACATCTGGCATGAACTATGGTTGCCATACTATATCATTATTTTTTATTTGGACAAGTTAAAATCCCCTCACTCTATAGACCTGATACAGCTATCTGCCATAATAATTCTTAAATTGTGTGATTTCATAATTTTCTGTTTCATTGACCAGAAATCTATCATAAGATAAAGCCTAATTTCTGAGTGAAAATATTGAGTTTGCATTAGCATACATATTAGTTGCAAGATGGGCTGCAAGAAAGTTGTCATTTATCAATCTTTTATGAAAATATCTAGCTATTCTTTATTAATATGTCTATTAATAAACTTCTATAAATCATAAAACCAATTGATAGCATTCTATTGCTATTTAAAATATATGAGGATAGACAGTAAATTTTTTTTTCATTTATTATATAATTAACTGTGATATTTATACAAAGTATAATTATGGCATATTTACAATCCATATAGCATATATACATCAATCAGTCAATGGCATGTAAGAAATACATCTGTTCAATGAAAAAGTGATTTATAAGAAATAAAATTATAAATTGATTATTGAATTAACGAAAGCAGTATATTAAATAAAAACAGGAAAATAATTTATTTCGACACCAAAGCAATACAAAATGAAAAGGTCGTTTCATTGATGATGATGATGCGATGTAGTATATAGTGCATATACTATAATAGTAATATCAAAATACAATTAAATAAGCAATAATCATTTGTTTTTTGTTTGATTATAGTACTCTCCTGCCTATTTAGTTTATTTATGTTTAATCAGAAAACATACATAAAAAATTGAACAAATTTAACTGTTAAATATTAAGTAAATAATTATATTTAAATAAATAAAAATGGCTGGATCTGTAATTATTTTCTGAAGTTTATTTTCATAACAATAACAACAAAAAAAAAATAATATAATTATCCAGCATAGAACTTAATCTCATTATTTTAAATTAATAACAAAAAACTCTTGAAAAAAAAATATTTATGTATATAAAGTTAATACAATCACGTACAGATCAAAGGAAGTATTTTTTAAATCATTTAAGCAGTAATTCTGTGGTCTTTCTTTTTTATATATAATTCAGTTAATTCAGAGAGGTCATAAAACAATTAAAACTGCATAAATCAGGCATCTCAATCGTTTCTCTTTTTTTAAAGCCTTTGAAAAGCAGTTCATTATTTTTATAATAACGCAGGAAGCTGAAACTTTTAAAGTTAAATTTATGCTTAATGTTGTAATAAAATTTGATAGTAAGAGCTGGACTTAGGAACAGAAGATTGCTTCCTATGAAAGAGAAACAGGAGATTTGATCCAATTATCTTCATTTTTATGCAATTTAATTGTTCTACTTTATTAAATGCATTTTAAAATCTGGTAATAACGTTATTGATATAACACTTAATGAAACGTTATATACATTCTGATTATTTTAAATAATTTCTAACAAATAGTTTTGCATGTGCTATTAAGCTTTTCAAATTTTTATATAATATTAAATCAAATTTTTGAGCTAAAAATATTTAAAGTTTAAAGACGTTATTAATGCGATAACAATATTTGTATATATGTGAATTAGGCTCTGGATTTCATTTTTGCCTCCAGTCTTGACCTAAGTTTTCAGAATTTTAATTAAATTCTAATTTGCATACAGATAAGCTTTTTATTATTATTATTATTTAAAATTCAAACGAGGAATCACATTTCCCTTCCAGATTTTTGTGTTAAAACAAAAAATAAAAATGTTATCATCATTTAGAAATAATGAGCTAATAATAAAGGCAACAATGAGTCAGTCAGGAGATTCTTTTAAACATTGAAAAACAGTTAGAAATAATTATATCAATAGACAAGAACCTGCTTTCAATAGAAATAAGATCAGGTGGCTAAACTGATTCATCAAATCATAATGAAGGTATATTTTGCGTTGTGCTTTATCGATGTGCAATATAAGACAACAGAAAAATAAAACAATGAAATAAACATTGCAATTAATTGCGTATGTATGTATACTGAACATATATTTTTCACATAAAATATATATTTTTCACATAAAATATATATTTACATAATATGCAAACATACCTGTAAAGTTTTGATGATTCAAAAATATCTTTGGAAATGTAATAAAAAAAATTCCAAAAGAATGTGGAAAGATGTAATTGTAATAAATAAGACAAAGAGATAAAATTCAAAACATAAATCATCATCATTTAAAACCATTATCAATCCATTGCAAAATGAAGTGTCTCCAAATTTAATCATTTCATCAATCTCTAATTTCTCTTCTTCAAATCACTCCAGAAAACTTCCTTATTTCATCTGATCATTTTGCTGTACATATTGCTAGAAGAGATGATAGTTGAAGTCCCAAACCAGATCCAGAAAGATTGTAAAACTTGTTTGTTGTTTCATCCTTCTTGTTACTCCTAACAAGCATATCCCATACTTTGTTGAGTGGTTTGAAGTCTATATTGCTCTACTGTTAAGGGTCTAAGTCTCAGATTCATAAATAAGAACTGGTAAGCATATTTATTAAAAACCTTTCTTTTTAAACATGTAGGCATATTTTCTTTTAATATTATTTTTATCAAAAACAGATCAACCAAATTTAATTCTATGATTAATTTCATCCATTATGTTTCAGTCTCTACTAATAATATGAGCAGGGTATTTGTAATAGTTAACTTATTCTAATCATCATTATGAATCTTTATTTTCTTCTTTGGAGGAAATCCATTGAATATTATTTTAGTCTTTTTAACAATTATCTTTAGTCCTACTTTCTACTTTAAAGTTTCTGAAACTCTCAAGCATTATTTACAAAGACAATCACATCATCTGCAACATCTAGATGACTTACAATCTCAATTTACTTTTACTCCCTTAGCTTGTCATTCTAATTCACAAATACTTATTGTAAACTACTGTATAAAGTTTTGGAGATAAAGAGTCACTCTATCATGCACCTTTCTCAATGTTAATCTCCTTGGTATAACTGTTTAATCTAATCATTATTAATGCATTTTGATTAATACTCTTCAGAATATGATAACATCTTGGATTTTTATTTTGATTATCCAATATTTTAAACACTATAAAAATGCTCTTAAAATCAAATGACTTTTATCAAAAGTATAATGGCAACTCATATTCATTGTTTCTTACTATAACTTCTCTCAATAATTGAATATGATGCACAATGCTAAAACCATTTTCAAACTCAACTTCTTCTTTTGATAGCTTAAAATCCAAAGTTCACAAGTTGTAATTGCCTTGATAACATTTTGTATAGATTTGTCAAAAGATTAATAAGCTGCAATTTCTAATACCTTCTTTATCATCTTTTTAAAATGTCAATATTACTGTGTATTCTTCCATTCATCTGTTAAATCTTTTTCATTTGGAAATTTATAACTTTACCAAAATTTTTTCTATTTTGTCACCTGCTTCTTCTAAGATATCAATTACATCAATCATTATCTGGAGTTTTTCCCTTCTTCATATATTTAACTGCATGTCTTGCATTATTTACAATGCTGGGCAATTCAAAAGATGTAGTAATTATAGGGAATTTTTTTCTGTTCTTTATTGATATATAATTCTTTGTGGAACTTTTCCACACATTTCATGATGTAATTTCTCTTTTTAATAATAGTTCCATCGTTATTTCTTATTACAGAAATAAGTATCATATCAACACAAAGTTGTTGTTTTACACTTTTTATTTTTTTATATATAATTTTTCTTGTTAATTCACTATAATATATTATTATATCATTATTAACTCCTTATCATATCATTCTACAAAATTCTAGATGTTCAATTCTTCTTAGTGGATTATTTATTTTCATGTTTCTTTTTTTTTTTGTCATACATTGTCTTGTCTCAGTAGAATATTTATTGGTCATTTGCTGTTTTTTTATATATCAGCTATATTTGTTGTAATTCTTAAAAGTGTATCAGTTTTCCTATTGATTTCATTCAAAGCTGAACTATTTTAAAAATCTGTTAATATTTTTAAATGATATGCAAATTCTAATTTAAATTTATTGGAATATTTCTGAAGGTTAAAATTATCAACTGTGTATATTGTTTTTCTTAATAATTTTTGTTTGTCTAGTTTTGCATTAATATGTATCTTAAATCTCACTAATCTATGATCACTTCCTGTATTTAATTTATTAAGAACATTTCAATCTTGAAATACATATTTTCTGTTAGTCAAAATATAAACCAATTCTGCTCTACCTTCATTTGGATGCATCCTTGTCCATTTCACTTTAAAAAAAGATTTAATAATGCAAAGTTTCTCTTTTTCTATGAATTCCACAAGTCTGTGTCTGCTTTCATTTCTATAATAACGAAATTTATCCACAATAATGTTATCTTTCAATCATTTGTCAATTCTAATCTTAAAGTCTTCAATGACAATTTCAAAATGTTGTTTGGTCTGATTCATCCATATAAAAATCTTCTACTTCTTCATCACAATGAGAACTTGTTGGATGCCTGAATTATCTGCTTTAAATATTTTTTATTAAGATGAATAACTAATCTTACCACTCTGTCTAACATATTGTCAACATCCACAATGTTGTTCTTTCATTTTTTATTTATAATAAAACTAATTCTGCTTGTGGTTCCAATATTTGTATCTTATAAAAGATGTGTCCACTTTTTAAATCAGTTGTCTTTTTCATCAATGTCCAACAATGTCTAAATTTAATATTAGATGGGATTTTTTCCAATTCTTGCAATCCTCCTTCACTTGAAAGTGATCTGCAGTTGTAAGTACTTAAATAAAATATCATTATCAAACTGCAGCCTGGGTTCAGAATTAGAAGATTTTTAGCACACACACCCATCTTTAGATACTAATAACTGTCTTGCCTGGTGACTTTACAATCTCTTAGGAATAATGGTTATAATTTAGTTTTCTGTCATGATTGTAAATATCTAATTAAAAAGTTCATTTGCATGTACATTCCATTCTGCTTTCAAGAAAACTCAACTGATATACTTCAGTGAAGAATTATCCAGAAACTAGGAAAAAGACCATAATGTTTCTTGGTTTAAAATGCAGAGGTAAAAAGCCGATAAATTTGTCATGGTGGATGGTGTGTGTTAATGAGCAATCCATCCATGTTCATGCACCATGTGAATAATTATTTAGAATAACAGCTGCAATGACTAGATCATATGAAGTGAATATTTAGAAATTTGCCCTACTTGGTTCCTTTAGGGCCTCAAAGAGAATCAAAGAATATCATTTTAGTCCTCCCCCCAAAAAAGAATAATAATTAATAAAAATTTTAGTCATGCAGTTTTATTTGATTGAGACTGTTAGAAAGTGAATTTTTTTCAGCAGAATAATTTTAATATGAAAGAAAGAAAATAGCCCCCCTGCCAAAACAAGCCCTCTTACCATTAATATATTTCCAGATATGAGTCTTTGAAGTGCATCAGATTTTTATCCAAATTAAGAGTCTGATTTGGAATATATAAAAACCTAAAGCATACTCTTGTACACTCCATGACTTCATAAAACTTATGGAGTTTTAGATTTGGACTGCTGATTTCATTGTAATTTCCAGTATCAGAAAAATGAAGATATTTTATGAGCAAGATATTCCTTTTGGTAGTTCAGAAAACATTTTTTACATTAAATGCTTTTATTTACTATACACTAAAAAGCAAAAAAAAAAATAATTGTTTCTTCAACCACAATTAGGATTTTTAGATTTAACTTGAAATAAAAGCCTGGAGAGTACAGAAATTAATTAAATCAATCCCTTATTGAAATGAGCAAAGAGTTTAGACTTTGTGGCTAATTATTTCAAAGCATAAAATATAACATGTGCTAAAATGCATAAACACACAAATCTGAAAACAAAGAAATATTAATACAGGTTGATACAATTAAATATCTGTATCTAAGTATGCGGCTAAGCACTTTCGAGGGCCAGAGTTCTCATATTCATAGACATCTTGTGAATAAATAAATTGATTAAGAGTGATGCAAATTTATGGAAATGAGATAGTTATGTATTCCATATTCCTGGAAATCTTATAACAAGAGTCTTTTCTGTTTATCAAGTTGTTATCCCTAGCAATAAAGTAAGCCTCTTTTATCTTTCTCTTGAGATTGTTCTGCTCTCTGCAAACAAGCACTGGGTCTCTAGGTTGGCAATCATGACAAGCTGAGCTGTGGTGCTGTGTGAAAACTGAATTACAAGAAGTGTTTGTTAATGCTTTATTATAGAAGTAGGTGTGTTGGAATAGCCTAGTGGACAGAGAGGCCAATTTAATCTGGACACCCTACCCCTGTGTTTTTATTTTTAAGTTAAATCTAAAAACCTCAATTGTGGTTGAAGAAACAATTATTGTGTTTGCTTTATAGTGAATTTAATATATATATATATAAAAATATTACTATTTATTTTAACTTTTCAGTATTGGCACAGTAAATAATATAAAATTATATTGCACTTTAAATTGACTTGACACATACAGCTTACATATGAATTTTATTGATATAAATTTGGATTTTGGGTTATCAAGCCAATTTCTTTAAGGATATTAATTAGAATATAACAAACTATTATTAAGTCAATAATAACCCATCATGTTTGAATGCCAATTTTATAATACAATAAATAAATTATTATAATCTCAGATAACTGATTCAATTCAATCCATGTATCAGAGTACCAATTTCTGTACCAATATAAATATATTAAAATGATCATCTATTAATAAATAAATGGCTTAACACTTTCAAATTTTATAACAGTATAAAAATATATAAAATGAAATAAATAATTTTTTTAAGATGCAGTTAAAATATCAAATATGAAGTATCAATAAACTAATGATCATTTATGCCACAAATAAAACGATCATGAAGTTCTTCACTCATGAAGTCTTTGAAATCGCACTTCAAGGCTAATATACAGATTCATGTTGCAAATTCTCTGTTTCACCCTGTTTTTGTATGCTGAGATTAATATGGTATCTCTGCATTATTGTCAAGGGTTTAGGGGAAAAATACTCTGTGAGAATTGTCAACACTCTGTCAAAATCCAGCTCAGCCGGGTTACAGCCGTGGATTGAGACTTGAGTGTATCATATGTCTGTGGACCTATAATACTCATTAGTGTGGCTAACTTTACCTCAAGTTTTTTTAATCTAGTTAGCCTCTAGGTAAAAAATCAAATGCTCTTTATAATTTGGCCAGCTCTCAGACTGAGCCGGATCAAAAGATTCCACACAGCCAATTGCCTTAGCCATCTTTATTTATTTATGTGAGTCACCACTCATAATTATTTTGTACTACTGTTGTAATTGTTTAAAATTGATTTTTATCTTTATTTTTCTGAGTAACCACTCCTAATTATTTTTGTTTTACAGTTATGTTATTGAACTCAATGAAGCTTTTAAACCACTAGAGCAAGCCTTTGTCACTGTCTTGCAAGTAAAGCTCTCATGATTGGTTGTAGATACAAACTGACATACCTTTACATTTGCAGTCAATTTTTATTTGACAGTTTTACGTGGTTTTTTTTTAAAAAATCACCATGATGAAATTTCGGCGAATGTACCTTTTTTCAAAAAATAAAACAAATACACACTCGCGTATCTATTTTAAATGTTTAACTGTTGAAACTGGCATATTTTATTATAATTTTTCCAACCATGAGGGAAATTTTTTTCAAATGTTTGACTGCACTAGATCTGTTGTGTTTGGTTAGGCTTACAGGTTCAGTTCCAAACTAACAGACACAAAAGAACAACTACTCAGCAATTAATATGTACAATTTATTACTACTAAAAATATACACACTTGTTAGTTAAACAATAATATACATATATTGTTATACATGTTAATGCTGAGGTAGTCATGCCAAGTATGAAACTCGCTTCCAGCTAATGATTAGCCTGCCTCATGAGCTCTGGTAAGACTCTTCCAGCTATATATTTAGCTTATCTTGAGTTGAGTGCAGATGTAGCAGTTTTCAGTCTGTAGGTAGACTTGCCTCACTGTGTGGATGTCACGATGATGAGAAGAGATACTACCCTTGCTGATGGCAGAGGGTTTAATGGAGAGCACGTTCAGTCATTCGTGATGACAGAAGTAATTGCTCTCTGCCTTGCCTCCAAAAGACTGACTATTTAATGGCAGATCCCTTACCTTACTGGAAACATGGGAATTTGGTGTGTGAACCCCAGTGAAGGATTTAATTCCTTTGTATAGCAACTGGTTGCTAGCCAATCAGGTAAGGAATCTGAAATAGTCCACTTCTAAAGGCAATGTCAGATATGACAACTAGCATGAAGTATCTATAAACTAATGATTAAATAAATATAAGTTATGAAAGTTCAAATAATGTTGAGCACCAATTTATATCAGTTTAAATTAAAATAAATGTATTATCTTAAATAAAACACTAGATTAATTTTACTCATTATTTATTCTTTGCAATCCATAAAATATAACCAATGAAATGCTAAAATAATATATTAAATTATTAAAATATGTAGGTGTTTATTCAATATGTAGCTAACTAATAGTAAATAAACCACAAATAACCACAAAATCCAATTTTAATTAATAAAAATAATATTTATTAATATAATAAATAAATAAAAACTATATAAGTTATTATGCAAATGAAATAAACTTTGCTATGCTATTTGAGCATGAATTAATTATGTTTTATTTATTGCATATGTTGCATAATTTTTTTTAAATCTATGCATCTAGTAGATATTGTGAACGATAGACTAATAAACCAGAAAAAAAAATATCTTTGCATAAATATTTATAAATACTTAATATATATATACATTTATATTATATTTTTTATTTAGTTTTATATATTATAAATGTTTGTACTAAACCACTAAACATCACATGATCACTATTTCATATGCTTACATAAACTATTAAAACAGTGATGTGATATGATGTGATGTACTGTGGCTTCTCCTTAAACGAAGTCAAGAATATCTCAGCAATTATACCCAGATAAACCTGTTAGCCACTTAATTTTCTATTCCCCACTCTAAGTTTCCCCATATTCTGCTCCATCCCATTTCCACAACATAATCTTTGTCAATTCTATGGCCTTTATATAAATTCCCTTTATCTTTTCCCAAACCCAGCATAAAAACCAATAATTCACTTTCTGTATAATCACTTTTTTAATATTTATTCTTCCATAACTTCATTATATGTACCCTTTTTGTTTTCAAGAATTTACATTCAATTAACAAATGCCTAATATTTTCTATTTCTTCCTTATATAATTTACAAAATAAATCACCCATATTTTTCCATTTACATGTATATTCTCTTGTAGTGACACCCAGTGCAAAATATAGTAATCAATGGATGCAAGAATTTTATACATAAAATTTCTATTTAGTGGGGATATTGGGTGAGTAAGCACTAGAAGGGGTTTTATATACAAACCTTCTTGCATCTATTGATTACTATATCTTGCACTATGTGGTACTACTGTAGAGAGAGTTTGTTACTGTTATTAAATATTTGTGTTCCAAAGCACTTTTTATATACATTGAATAATTTCAACAGCTTAGGCTCTCCAATTTATAAACCAATAAAATTATATCACATGACTTTAGCTTACATATTATTGCTAAAGCAGCATAATTTTTCACCATCTCTATGCCATTTATTGTAATTTTTACATTTTATTAGCAATTTATATGTGATCATGTGGGGGGTGAGGACCAGAACATTCAGACATGTGCTATTGGTATTAATTACCTTGCACTCACTCATCAATTTATTATAATAATAAGCTCTAAGCATTCACCTATGCTTTTAATACATCTATTGATGAGTGTAAACTTTAGTAAGTATTAATAGATGCCAGATGATATTGCTTATTACATATCTATCCTGTGATGTCCTATTTAATATTTCCAGGAGGATACATTAGATCTTAATGGTCTATGTATACTGATCCAAGATTCAAAGCTCATTGATGAAAGCCATAACCTTGAAACTAGTCTAGGGGTTTAATAAAGACTATAGTAAGTAGTTCTCCAGTTTATGTTATTGAATAATTTTAAATGTTATACTTTAGATATTATAAAATTACATATATTTCCTGTAAATTTTAGATATTATAAATATTTCATACAGGTCTTTCATAAGTACATTTCACACATGTAACAAGGATTTTTATTGTAATATGTTGAACTAAAGATTTTTTATTTTATAAATTTTAAATGGCACAGACATTACTTTTTTCCTCCCTTTATTATATACAAATGGGTACTAGAGAGACAAAAATTATTAAGAAAAACAATTTTTACAGTTGATATTCCTAATCTTCAGAAACATTCTAATGAATTTAAATTAGAACTTACAAATTGGTTTCAAGTATTAGTAGATTTTGAACATGATTCATATTTGAATGACATTAATAGGAAAATAAGTAATACACTTTTTAAAACTGCAACAAAGATAGCCGGTAGAAAAAAGCAGCAATTGACCAATAAAATTTCTAGTGAGACTAGAGAATTTATGAAGAAAAAAAGGAATATGAAGATATACAAAAATGATGCATTTAAAAAGGATTGAATATCTTGAATTTTGTAAAATGGTATGGAAAAGAGTTGAAAATGATATAAGAAAGTATACCTGTGAATTAGCAAGGAAAGCTGTAGAAGAAAATAAAAGTCTCAAGAATGTATAACAACATTTTGGTATTGGTAGGAAATTTATATTTGCAATAAGAAAAAAAGATGGAATTATTACTAAAAAAAGAGATGACATTATGAAATGGGTAGAAGACTTTTATCAAGAATTATATAGTAATAAAGAACAAGTACCTCCTATTTCTATTACAACTTCTGAATTGCCCAAAATTTTAAATGAAGAAGTGAAACATGCAATTAAATGTATGAAGAAAAGAAAAGGCTCCAGGTAATGATGGAATTATAATTGATATATTAAAAGAAGCAGGTGAAGAAATAGAAAAAAATTTAGCAAAGTTATATACCAAATGTCTAAATTATAAAGATGTACCAGATGATTGGAAGAATGCAGTATTAATATTAATATTTTAAAAAGGTGATAAAGAAGATATTAAAAATTACAGACCTATCAGCCTTTTATCAGTTTTATACAAAATTTTTACCAAGATAATTACAACTCGTCTACAAAGAACATTGGATTTCCACCAACCAAGGGAACAAGCTGGATTTAAAAGTGGCTTTAGTACAGTAGATCATATCCAGGTATTGAGAGAAGTTTTAGAAAGTACAAATAAATATGAGTTGCCATTATGTTTTGGATTTGTAGATTATGAAAAGGCATTTGATTCTATAAACATTTCTTCAGTGATTAAAGCATTGGATCATCAAGGTATAGATCCAGGATATTGTCATATTTTAAAGAATATTTATAAAAATGCAACAGCAACAATTAGATTACATAATGATACTGGGAAAGTCAACATCGAGAAAGGTGTAAGACAAGGTGACTCCATATCTCCAAAACATTTTACAGCAGTGTTGCAAGACATTTTGTGGATTAAAATTGGAAACTAAAGGAGTGAAAGTTACAAATACCTTGGTCAGATTATTAATACAGATGGAAACATAATGGATGAAATTAATCATAGAATTAAACTTGGTTGGAGTGCTTTTGGTAGAAATAACTTGATACTAAAAGGAAATATGCCTATGTGTTTGAAAAGGAAGGCTTTAAACAAATGTGTTTTACCAGTTCTTACTTATGGATCTGAGACTTGGACACTTAATAAAAGAGCAGTACAGAGACTCCAGACTACTCAAAGAAATATGGAGAAATGCATGTTGGGAGTAACAAAAAGAGATCGAAAGCGCGATGTACGAATAAGAGAACAAACAGGTGTTACTGACCTCATTGAAAAAATTAAAAGATTGAAGTGGAGTTGGGCTGGACATATTGCTAGAAGAGATGATAATAGATGGACAATTGAAATCTTAAACTGGATTCCAAGAGATTGAAAAGGCCCAGAAAGAGACCACATGTGAGATGGATGGATGAAATATGAAAGTATGCAGGGGTGATGTGGAGAAGAGAAGCTAAAGATAGGAAAAGATGGATTAAACTTGGAGAGACCTTCATACTGTAGTAGATTGATAATGGTTGATGATATGATGATGATGATGACTGTGGTATTAGAGCTGCGACATGAAGAGTTATAATAGTTTAATCATTAAATTAATTAGGTTATTAAATCAAAAACATATTTTAAAATCTACATTTAAAAAAAAAATTATCAAAAAAAAAAGAAAAGAAAAGCATTAATGGGAAGAATAGTTAAAATGCGTGTTTAAATCAAATTGAGTGTGTGTTTGCACGTGCATATTCTGCATAATCTATTTTAATACATTGTACAGGCTTACACCTGCATTTATATATGTAATATATGCGGGATTCGAACTCAGACTTTCACACGACCTACAACTTTCAGTGCCATCTTATATTGCTGACTCACCTGATCACACACATGTTGAAAAGATAATCATCAATATACGTATTTCGTGCTAAACCAGCAGTCATTAAAGTATGAAGATTGGTTATCTTAATATAAAGCTGAGTACTAATTGTATATATGTGTGGAGATGGTAATCTGAATCAATTGATGAGTGCTGGTTTAACACGAAATACGTATATTGGTGATTATTTATCTTTTCAACATGTGTGTGATGAGGTGAGTCAGCAATGTAAGATGGCATTGAGAGTTGTAGGTCGTGTGAAAGTCTGAGTTCGAATCCCGCATATATTACATATATAAATGCAGGTGTAAGCCTGTAAAATGTATTAAAATAGATTATGCAGAATATGCACGTGCAAACACACACTCAAATTGATTTAAACACGCATTTTAACTATTCTTCACATTAATGGGTTTTCGTATTTTTTTTTTTTTTGTTAAATTGTTGTTGTTTTTTAAATGTAGATTTTAAAATATGTTTTGATTTAATAACCTAATTAATTTAATGATTAAACGATTATAATTCTTCGTGTCGCAGCTCTAATACCACAGTACCTAGAAATGTTATAGTTTAGATATATTTTTATATAGATTTTTAATATTATATATAGTTTTTGATACATATATAATTAGGATTTCTAATTTATAAGATAAAAAAATTTTAATTTATTGCTTTATAAATGTTAGACTTCACAGGCAATACTTTTTTTGATAGATAAAATTGCATTTACATCAATTATTGTATCAACATTTATCAGTGAAGACTGCATACTTGAAATGAGTTTTGATTGATTTGGTTTAGAATGTAAATCTATTTGTATTAACAATGCTGACATAATGAGAAAGAAGAAGAATGAATGAGAAAAAAGTTATGAGGAAAAGGAGGACATTTTTGCATAATTCTAGGTCTTAGTCTCCAGTACAAATGCAAAATAGATCACCGTTCACGTCTATTACCCCCTGCACTGAGATATCAAGTATCATTGTCAATATAGGCAGAGATACTAAACTATTGAAATACTTTGATGATATATTACTTTTCGAAAAGGTTATTGTGGCAAAAAAATAATTATGCAAATCAGAAGACAGGTACCAGATATGCCTTGCTCGTGAAATGTTTGCATTTTTCTGATAATTAAAATTTCAATGGAAATAACAATCCCCTATCCAAACCTCTATAAGTAGCATTTGAGAGAATGTTTTAGCTTTTTATACATTTAAAGATAAATTCTTGTTTTGGATGAAAGTTTGATGTTCTTCAAAGGGAGTCATAGATGGAAAATGTATATACCTATCTCATTTTAAGATAAATATAGTTTTTTTTTCTTCTTGACCAAACTAAAATAACTATACTGAAAAAAAAAACTACATGTTTATTGGCAATCACATTAAAATAAAACAACATGGCTAAAAGATTAAAATGATGCTCATGGTTCTACAACTGTTTCATCATCAGAAAATTAATCAAAAATATCTCTTGATATAAGATGTGATATGTTGGACTATTTTCATCATTTATGAGTCAATGTTGAATGTATAGAAAATTTTAAACTTTATTTAAACTTTTCAAATACAAACAACTTGTTAGTAATAACACACAAATAGACAATACAGGTTAGTAATTACACAACGTTTCGAGTAGTATTATTCTCCACTCTTCTTCAGGTGATGCTGGCCTATATGCATAGTGATAATATTCGCTTAGAAGTTGAACTCGCACCTTTAGATTCTTGTATATTGAATTTAAGGCAAACGCTCTACCAACTGAGCTATTCTGTCAAAGGCTCTTTAATATAATTGATATAATTTTGCATTTGTCAATAAATATATTATTTTTTAAAAATATATATTTTAAATATTGGTAGTGTATAAAATTGTAAATATACAAAATACATATATTGGAGATCATTTATCTTTCTCACATGTATGTGGTCATAGGTATCACTTGTATAAGATGGACTGGATAGTTGTAGGGAGCTCAAATGTCTGAGTTCAAGTCCTTTGTAGTTACATTATCATTGTCATAACTTTATTTTAATCATCTGCACCTATCAATTTTACTTGCGTCTGGGACACTTGTAATACTTCAGACATATCTAGTTACGCAGCTGGGTAAAGCCAAGTAAATGTTTATTCCTGAAAACAAAGATGAATAATGTAAATAAAATTACTCAAGTGGATGCAGGTGTTATATCAATCTAGAATGTCACATGATTATTTAAAATACCTCTAATAAATCTTTTTTGTAACCCTATCATCATCAACCATTATCAATCCACTGCAGGATGAAGGTCTCTCCAAGTTCAATCCATCTTCTCCGATCTTTAGCTTCTCCTCTCCACATCACTCCTGCACACTTTTTTATTTCATCCATCCATCTCACATGTGGTGTCTTTCTGGGTCTTTTACAATCTCTTGGAATCCAGTTTAAGATTTTAATTGTCCATCTATTATCATCTCTTCTAGCAATATGTCCAACCTGACATTCTAAATTTATGAGTGAAAGTGTAAATATGTGAATTTTATAAATATTATAATATGATTTAATGTTTAGAGAGAAATCAGTAGTAAACTGAATAAGAGTTTTGCGTTGTCTAATACGTCACAAAACGACAGTAATTGCATACATACACGTGTGTATATAGGTAAATTTATTTATATAAAACAAATTATTACTGCATCAATTGAGCATCTCCATTAACATTAGTTTATCAATTTAAAACAACAACTACCTTTTTCTTTTACATTAATCTTATGATAGGGGGAGGTAAATAAACTTCTAACCCCCTGCTGTCAAAAGACTTATGACCTTCTATCTAAGTTAGTAGCTCTTTTTTCCCTGCTACTGTTCTCTATAATCAATCTTTTTAAAAACAGCTCACTGTTATCATTACTTTCTTATGAGATGGGTTTTCTCAATATTCCGTAGTAATAGCAAACAAAGCGAACTCTGCAATAGGAAAAAAAATCTCCATTCAACCTCAGTTAAGAGATGCCATTCTTCGTATTTCTTACTTTCAATTTCCATATTCAATTCGTGAGAACGTTTGAAAACGATCAGATATAGTAATGATTTTTTTAAACAATTTACTTCAGTACCTAGTTGCGCAAATTAACAGAGACACTATCCTTATTGAAGCATTCTTTTTAAATTAGGAAAAAGAGAAAAATCTTTTTATACTACGAAGCAAATTTAATGAGCAATCTAACCCGTATCAAACGTTGGGGATCAGCTTAGGTTAAAAGCTACAATGGAGCAAATGGAAATACTTTCTTTACACCGCTGTGCTGGCTTTCTATAAAATCCACAATGAAAAGATTTAAAAATCAACTTTTATCAGTATTAAGAGGGCAAAGAGAAAAAGCTTCATGATATATTTAAATTAGAATTAAACCTGATGGAGGTTTTAATAGGTTAAGTTTTAAATACGCGTAAAAATCAAGACTAGGACAAAAAAATAACATTACCACGAAGGTCAAAACAAAAAACGTTTAGGTCACTTTATGGGTCAAGCACACGAGAAAGAGTTAGAATGACTTACAAATTAAAAAAAAGAAGGTGGGATAATGGTTATCAGAGATCATATGGACGTCAAAGGCTAACAAAGCAAGAAAACAAAGTGAAAAGACTTTATTTGTTTAAGATAATGTATAATTAAAAAGGCATTAATGTATCATTGTTATTCATACATGGAATAATTTGAAAAATTAATGGCTTAACTAATAGGTGAGGCTTTGTGTTCTTCTCTCGACGGATAAAAGTTAACTCTTTAACGACTATTTTTTTTACAGTTGAAATAAATATTCATTTAATAAATAATAATTACAAACCCACTATGCAAGAAAATAGTTAATAAAAATGATCCTAAATTTTTAATAAAGAATTAAATTATGTTTTTCAAATTAATTAATTATAAAAAAAAAAAAAAGCATTTTAAGAATAAATTTTGGGTATACGTGTGGATATGTTTTTTTATGCTTTTACCACGTGCTCAATTGTCAACCATGTGCATTAATTAGATGATAAAGTTGTTAGTCATTGTTATCCTCTCTTAACAAATTATCGTAATTTTAGAACTACATAAAACTTCAATAAGTTCGATATCATTAGGATGCACGCAAATCTACAGCTTTTTTTTTCTTTAGTTAATCTAAAATATCCCCCTACTTTTTGATTAGCAAATAAGTATTTAGCTAATTTTAACGGTAGCCGTAATCTGGATGGAGAACTGTTCACTAATCTTATTTAAGTTCATTAAATAAAGATAGAATTAATATGATGCAGCTTTTATCATTGATGAGGAGGTGCTATATTCTTACCAGTGCTAAACCCAATTGTTCAGGGGATCATATAATGCTGAACTCTGTTTCAAATTGGACATTATAAATTGACTCGCCAGATTTTTTTCTTTTATGCTTAACAATATTGACTCTGGGATTAGAATAAAATTTGCAGTATATAAATTTGGTATTGTAACTATGGTCCCAGATCTATTCTTTTTAATAATTGCCTCCAAAAACTTTACATTTGTAAGATATTTAAAATTTTTCTCCTATGAAACAATGTTGATCTAAAGGAGTTTCACAATTTAACTTTAAACATGAGGACTCAATAACATTTACAATATAACTCTAATTATGAGATGTTAGTAACAATAAATAATTGCATCTGAATATTCGCTTTGAGTCAAATGCCTGCATATGTCTTTCTGAAGTGAATTATAGTTGTTTTTATATTTATAATAAATTTACTAATAAGAAAAATTCTTGTGGTTTGTCATAATCTCTTCACTTACCATATCTATGATTTCAAGCTTAAATCTGGACTGGATATAATTTGAAAATATCTTCAGGTTTTAATTATACTTTCCTTTTTTTCCCCAGGTAAATGCTCCATAGTTTTTTATTTATTTATAATTTGGAATATTTAAAATGAAATCACCAAACACTTTCTTTCATTGTCGATTTACACATGTAACAGCTTAGTATCTCTTTTATACAAAATATTTGCGTCTTTTTCCGATGACTTTTGCAATGCCATATGTTTCTCAATTTAAATTATTGCTTTGTTTATGAAAGATATCTAAACAATGTCCAATGTTTCCAGAATTGGGTCAACTTATACCACAAATATTAGTTCTTATTAATTAAATAAGCTTTATATTTTGCAAAAGATTTTAAAAGAATATTTACCCAGCTTCGGTTAAGTAATTATTACTTGTGTTACGTTCACATACGATTACCACTATATTAATATCATATATTAGAGCAATATCATAGCATTTACATTAATATTTAATCTTTGCCTAATATATATACGTATTAAATAAAAAGGATTTTAGTCTCATTATTATTTGATTAAAAACATTTTTAATAATTTGTTTGACTAATTAAAATTTAATTAACAATCATACATATTTATGTTTAAAAAAGAGAGAGCAAGAAGGCAAAATAAAGCAGATGAAAGCTTCAATATTTAAGTTACTTGTCAGCATGAATCAGTAAATGGGAAATTAATTACTTAGTTTCTTTATATGTACATCCTACCATTTTGACAACTTTAAATTTGACTTGAAAATTATTACAAATTCATTATTGATTAAAAATGCAAAATAATTCATAATCATCACCTTGAATAAAAAACATACAAAATTTAGTTTCCTCTTTAAAAGCCAATATTATATAAAATTGTTTATGAGGAAATATATTCTACGTGCATTTATATATATATATTAATTGATAAAAATGTGTG
>JAQFVV010008771.1:0-23032 GCA_028023455.1 Epiperipatus broadwayi | reverse complement strand
TGTGATGACAATAGGCATGACATACAACATATGGTGAACTCAGGGTTAATTAGTGTGATGTTTTGTGTGTTTGGTTGCATAAGCACCTGGGTCTTTATTTAATTTACATATTTCTTTATATTGGTATGTCTCACTATAGTCTATTAATTTATTAGATTACCATTTGATTGCCTGTTAATGAGTGGACTGCTATAGCAAAGAGCTGACCACACAGTTTTTGTATTATCACCCATTCTTGCATGGAATCCTTTTTTAGTTTTGTTCTATGGTATGGATAACCTTTTATGGGTTGTAATTGCCAAGTTATCTGTCATGATTTGTTCCCAAGTGTTGTCAAACAGTATAGTAGAGGATATGAGATAATCTCTGGCTTTTAATTTGTGGAGATATTCCTTGAACACCTCCCATAGGTTTGCCATGCAGTCTCAAAAGATGCAATGACACCTGGTGCACCACTTGGCAAAGAATATCATAATTTCCAGTCTGATTATGACAAAGTCCCCAGATTTTAGTGCTGCACTAATAACAAGTGTTTGAAAACAACCTGACCCTATACTTGTTTGCAGCTTCAATTCCATGTCTTTTAGTTTTGAACACTGAATGAAAAGGTGTCCAATGCTTTCCTATTCTTGGTGACATAATGAGCAAATAGGAAATATATTTCTAAATCCTCTATGGTCTACTAGGAACTGTTTTGTTGGTAATGCTTCTAATGACCAGAATTTGGATTTTCTAATTAGCAATTTTAATGATAGATCTAGTCTAACTAGGTTGTTGCTGATTGGGATATGTGAGTTTATATGTCTCCCAGTATTTGATTTTACCATCGAGGAGATCTTAATTGGCCAAAGTGTGTTTTGCCACATGATTCTCCATTTCTGCCATCCATTTGCCCTTACTAGGAGGTGGGGTGTCTATGGCCTCAACTGGTGGGATGTTCTGATTTCTTTCTTTTTGTTCTTTGTCTGACTTCAGAGTAGCTATTATCCTTTGCACAAATAGCAAACAGATTTCATGCAGACCAAGACCGTTTAATTCTTTGGGTTTTCTCATTTTATTAAGGCTTATACATATGATTTTGTCAGGTGTTCTTTTCCACAACACTTTCATACATTGAATCCAATTTTGTTTTGAAACATCTTAGTCAGCTTGACAAATGGAAGGTAGTATTCTATCCATGAAGAATTCCAGTATGTTGAGCAGTATCACCTTCCTGGAAGTGGCGGAAGAATCAAGGATCAAGGTGTCAGACACCTTTTTGGTTTTTTCCAGTAACATCTCATGAATTTTTTGTTTCATTGCTGGCATTGATAATTTTCACAGTACCCCCAGAAAATTTTTGAGTTGCACCAGTGAAATGGTTTTCCCATTTTTTGGCCTACCAAACTGCTGTCTTTGCAGGATTTATTTTTAGGTGATATTTGGTTGAATATTGCCCTAATAGGTGATGAAGCTGGGGAAGGTGCTTCACAGATGAGAGGATGATGGTTACATCATCCACTTATAAAATGTGGTGAATCACCTTCCCCAAGAGCTCAGAACAAATACACCCGGTAGCCTTCTCTCTATTTGCTTTAAGAAAGGGGTCAAGATATGCGATGAAGCACATCTATTTTGATTGTGGATTTATTCCCTTGGTATAAACCTCAGTATTTTGGAATATATATAAACAAAAAACATTCAAGAAATAACAATTATTAGTCCAGAAGATTATCAAACATTATTTTTTTAAAAAATGTTTGCATTAATTACAGTCATAATCTTAAACTTTTTATCAACTTCATTATCCTTAATGTTATGCATTTCTTCCAGTCATTCATATATGTTTCAAAATGTCTAATAAAAGATAGATAAAAAATCTAAAGATTTATATCCCAAATTATTAATCATGTTTAACATCACTGGAATAGCATTTTACTCATTTTTAAATTTCACTTTGAAATAATAAATCATTTAAATATCTCGATGAAAAAATGCGTTTTTTTAACAAGTCATTAGCTATATTACTTTGAATCATTATACTATCTGTATGGATTTAACTTTTTTTTCTAGGAAAAAATATAATAACATGTTTTCTGATGTGTTCTTTATATATATATATATTAATTAAATAAATTCATTTTGTATACAAATCTTGATGGGAATTTTAATTTATTTTAAATTAAAAGTTTTATCATTTAGAGATTAAGCTCACAGGAAAAGTTATAAAAATTATTCAAAAATGAATGTGAAAAACTTTCTTTTGAAAATGTTTACTAATTCAAAATATTTTTTGCTTCGAATTGGAAATAAGAACATTGATTTTTCTACCATAAAAAGTTAGTTTTGATGATTATATGACATTAAATTTATTCGTTTTATTTTTTATCACACATTAATCAATTTCATATTGATAAATGAAAAAAAAATTTCGATGAATTTTTTTTAAGTAACATTTTTTTATATATAAAAAATTACCTATCATATTTTTACTTTTAGAAACCAGATTGTATGACTTTAATGCAAATTCTCATAAATGGGGATATAAATCTAAATCCATCATACTTTTTTATATAGATCAGTCTCATTTCCTTTTTCTCTTCATAACTTCTTCCAGAGAAGTTTGTTTATTTTTTGATATTTTTTAATACAAATGTTTTTAAATTAACTTTAAAAAGCATTGAATTATAACTGCTAGTTTTATTCTTGATACATTTCTTCTCTCTGACAGTTTAAAATATTTCCAAAATTTTTCTAGTTATACATATTAAAAAAATTATAATTATATTTGGAATAAGTGTTCATAGCTCAAGTTACATATTATTGAAATTAGTTAAATAATTAATATATTTCCACTGAAGCTAGTGTAAATATTAACAAATCATGTACAAAGAGATTTTAAAATAATGATTCTTTCTCTAGATTTTGGAAAGCATGTGAAGTTTAGAAATTCTAATGTTAATACCAGATTATAATTTTAGAATGCTGTCAAATAATTTAATTATTTTTTTGAAAATTCTTAATTTTTTTAATAATTTCAAGTTCTGGATAGACTCAACTCCATACTATATGAAAGATATATAGATGCACTATCCATGCACAATGTACCATTTTTTATCAAAATAGTGAGAAATCATTATTAAAATAAATTTAAAAAAATATTAAAAATTACAAAATATTTTATTTATACAGTTCAAAGAGCCTTCTGTTTATTTTTGACAAATTCCAAAAACTAGTGATGAAGATTAATTCCAATAAGAATAATATTATATGTGTTTAATTAATATTTTTCGTATTGCACATATACGTATTTTCTTTTTAAAAAAATTAATTAAATTAACAAAATATATTGGGTTTTAAGAAATAAAAATAATTATAAATTTAAAAAAAAAAAAAAAATTAATATTTATTTCCACTTTTTCCATTAAATTAAAAATAATTAAATATCATCTTACTTTTCTTTCCTAGTTAGTAACTTATCTTCAAATTTAAAAGACCCTATATTTTTTAGAAAAAATAAAGGTTGACTCTTTTTGTTAATTTCCAAATAACTGGTGATGAAAATTTGTCTAAATATTTTTCAAAAATTTTACATTTATACATTAAAAACTTATGTCTTTGCATATTAGCTGATCTTTTAAAGCTTTAAATCTTTAAAAAGTGATTAATTAATTGTTTATTTTATAATTGATATTTCATTTAGATAAACTAGCTTTATTATCACTCATATCTATCTGATTTCTCAAGTTTTTCTTCAAATTTGCTTCCATGTTTTCGAATTTTTGGCTCATTCATGCTTCCATTCCCATGATCATTTGGATCAACTGAGCCATGTTCATTTCACTCCCTTGAGCTGTGTCACTTTAGTTTCAGGTGCTTCTTGAGCTTGCGATGAAGTGTAGTCATATATTTTAAATAGTCACTGAGTATTTTTTTAGATAAGTTCTAAATGAAGCTACATATATAGTACTGTATTTTTTAATAGTAGATAATATCTAAATATTTAGTTTGTCTTTGATAATTTCTGATTTTATAATTAAATTGTAATTATGCCATTTTTAAAGTTATCACGATAAAAATGTACTAATATAATTGTAATTATAAAATGCACATTTAAATATAAATAATATATTCAAGATATATATCAAAACATGTTTAAATATATTTAACAAAGTTGATTAATTATAAAAATACACCCAAGTATGTAAATGAATAAACAGATATCGTATATCATTTCTATAGAGAAAGCCAATAACTATTCTAACACTACATAGTACTTTCTCTATAATAGGAATATCATCAAGTGAACAATAAATATGAATATCACACATTTCTAATTTAAATATTAAATGTCATCATTTTAATGTATGGAAAGAACTGAGATTCATTTCCTTAATTATCTGATGTGATTCCTGTTCTGTGATAAAATATTATTTAGTGACAAAATAGTTGTTGGTTTTATTTGTTTAATACTGAGATGTGGTTTTCTTAATAAATATTGTTAATATATCTGTAATCTATCACTGATTTTCATATCCTCAATTTTCACATCAGTGGTTTTAGTTACTTATAATTAAAAAAAATATTGAATAAAAATTAAAAAAAAATTAAAAATTAAAAAAAAAAAAGATTTTAAAATTGCATGTCACTATAATGCACAAAATATTATATGTGATCTTTTATCTCCTTATAAACCTTTTACTTTTTATAAGCATCAAAACTGTGCTAAAAATTTAAATAAAATATCACTTTTTTGCTTATAGTTTCTTCTTTATGTACAAAAAATAATATTTGTTTTTATACTGTATGAATGAAATATTGATTAGTTTTATATATCCCTAATGGTTCTAGTTTAAGCAAAGAAATTTAAAATCAAAAAATTCTGAATTTAAAATAAGCAATTTTTTAATTTCAAACTTTAAAATTAGAAGACTTTCTTCATCAATAATTTTAGTCAAATTAATTAAACGCTGAACATGAAGTAAAGAGATAGGACATTTGCACATAGGTTTATTAATTTGTTGGTATTTTATTGAATATGATTTTTTGTTTTTGTTTTTAAATATATGTGTGCATACATGCTTGACACACATGTATGTATGTATTATCACATTTTACATAGTTCATTATTATCCCTCAGCTTTAATATTTATTACAAGACTTGGAATCAAATTTCTTAAAAATGAGTGGGTTCTAGCCATCTAATATGAAAATCATTTTAAAATTATTTATACAATTTTTTGAGAGATCGGCATTGTGGAAAAAAACCCAACTTATTATTGAATCTTTTATTCAGTTTATAATGGTTTTATTCATGAACCAATAAATCTTTATATATTTCATTATTATATAATTATTCAATTGTGATCAGTGAAACATTATGTTCAATGCAGATTTGAAGAATGAAGACCTCTAAATACTTTATATAAGGGTTTATTTTTTACCTGGTATAAAAATTATACAAATGATGCTTTAAATTTTCAACAGTACTTTTTTTAATGTCTTTAACAATTATTACTTTGTAATTTGAAGTAAATTTTTTTTAAAAGTAGTTTCACATACAACTACTTCTTTTTTTTTTTTAGCTAGACGATAATTAAAATCTCTTACTATC
Source organism: Epiperipatus broadwayi (assembly GCA_028023455.1). Classification (NCBI taxonomy): domain Eukaryota; kingdom Metazoa; phylum Onychophora; class Udeonychophora; order Euonychophora; family Peripatidae; genus Epiperipatus; species Epiperipatus broadwayi. The sequence goes on along the minus strand of JAQFVV010008771.1, from coordinate 17,439 downwards.
CAGAAATTACTGCCTATATAATCTCTTTTCTTTTTGTGTGTTCCTCTGTGATTGCTTAAGACTTTTTATTTTATTTATTTTTTAATTTGACTCCAACTGATTCATATTTCTTTTTCAGATCCTTTCCAATTCGAAATAACTATTAATCAACAGAAATGTTTTATATGTGTAAAATATTCTATTACTGATTGTGATTTTACTAGGATTGGGCAATAGAGATATATTCTTAAGAATATTTGTACTTCTTAAATAGTTTAGTAATTTAAAAAAATTCTATATTTAAAATAAATAATTTTTAGGGGTTTTTTTTTTCATTTTGTTTAACAAATAAAAGATTAAAATTCTCATTATTTTAAAAGTGAACGTTACTACAGAATTCTTTCTCCATTTAATATTGATTAATTTTGAAATGTGGATACCTATTTAGTATTTTTGCTGTCACAAACATTTTCTCTATAAATCAACCATTTGTTGACGTTCAACTAATTGGTCTTTTTAAAACAAAATAATTACTAAGGTTGCTATTAAATATTAAAATACACATTTAGTATTGTTTAATATTTGAAATATGATTTCTTTTTACAATTAATTGTTAAAAGAACAACAGACAAATCAAAAAATGTATCAAAACCAAAATACAATATTAATACATTTTTTATTACAATAAAATATCTCTATTGTACTTTATAATCATTTTCAATTAGAAAATAAAAAATTCTTTTATATAATGACATTTTATATGTTTATTATTGTGTCTGATTATTTTATATAAAATGGATTCACAATGTATGTTATATTTTGATTCAAGTCTCATTTGTCTATATCATATACAGCAGATGTTTAATTTAAATACTTGGTTACAATGCAACATATATTATTTTCTTTTGCCAGTAAGTGTACATTACTTTTCAACATGCACATATACACTGTAATGATATGCATTTGTGAGATATACAAGAATCCATGTATTTTGTTTATAATAAATTATATCATGGTAGGATGATTTAAACTATTTGCCTTATTTTTTATATATTGTTGTATTAAATATCTGGAAAAATTCACTATTTTATGTTAATAAATTTGTAAGCATCTTTGAATTTTTCTCCTTTCATCTGTTATATTACACACACAAAAATCAATGAGAGAATTTAAATTTGGATATATATTACTAATAAATTTTAAACAATGGAATAAATTAGAACTTTAATTATCTATTGTTTGAACAATGTGTATGCTCTTTATATATTGAAAATTGTGCAAAAATATTTAGCCAGGAAGTATCAACAAAGAAAGATAAACCAGATTTTAAAAGAAAACAATTTATTTAACATTTTATAAATATATAAGTAATAAATACACATAATGTCATTGATCTTTATTAAATTTAGATTATAAAAACTACAAATTATTAATGGATTTAAATAAATATATTCTGATATTGCACAATATATATGACTAACTGAGACACACAGGCTTATTATATACCTGTGTTTATATATGTAATATATAGGGTATATGAGCACAGACTTTCACATGACCCACCACTACTTGACCACATATATGTTGAAAAGATAAATAATCACCAATATACGTATCAGTGTTATGAGATAGTGTGGAGAGTGGTGGGTCGTGTGAAAATCTGTGCTCATATACCCTATATGTTAAATATATATGACTGTATAATATGTACTTGCTTCAATAAAGATATTCTGTATCAAAAGTCTAGCTCAGCCACAAAGCAAAAATTGTTAAGATTTATTACCATAATATGAGCATTGTCTATATATTGTTGTAGAATATATTCTTACATATAATTTATTATTTCTTACTGTATATACAAATAAACTTTTAAATAATATTATTTAATATAGTTTAGCTGTCTTTATTATTGATTCATTATTCAACTATTCATTTTTCTTTCAACATCTACTACTAATAACAAAAATAGAAGATCATTTAATCATTATCCATTGATAAAGCATCACCACTGTATCCACATATATAATATTGTTAAATTCTGTTTGCATGCTTTTATTAAATATGTATACTAAATTCACATTTCATATTATCATCAGACATGAACCTAAATTCTTTATTTAAATATTGGATAATTTTTTTTATAAGGTATTTGCCCTGAATAAATCCATCAATCATGCTCAATAAAAAATAAAAATATATATTGATTCTTTCATAGTTTATTACTTAAATAAATAAAGCACATAAATATTTTACTACCAATATTTTAATTTTAATAAATTTTCACCAGAGGGTACTAATGTTTAGAAGAGTATAATTTCAATAACCATATGCAACTAAATATATCTTTTTATAAGGGTATTAACATTTGATATTCCTTGCAAATAACTCCATTATTCATAAACAAAAGAAAATTATTATTACATATAGTTAGACAATATCTATATAATTTCAATTCTGTATTATTGGCATATTTACTCAACAATAAAACATATATAACACTCTATGAGTTTTCTCCCTTAATATTTAATTTTAAGTAGTCATATATAGAAAAGAACTTATTATTAGCATTTATGCCTCAGGATAAAGTAATCTTTTATCCATAATAAAAAAATATTTATCAAAAAAATAAATGATATATTAGACGTGGCATTTAAGATAATGATAAAATAATTAACTATCTTCTGATATAACTCATTAATAGGTAATAAATAAGTTAATTCATTAACAATGTGAGGTTGATACTCATAATCATCTAAAATATTTCCAATATTATAATTATAAATTCATTACCATCTCATTCAAATTTATGGATTGTTATGTGATTTAATATGTTAATATTTTAAATTATTTATAAGAATATTTTATTATAAAACAATGGTTGCCAACCTTTCAGACCTCATGCACTACAAAATTCATAATTTTAAACCCATGGACAATTAATATGATTTTTTTTAAAAATTAATACATTTGTCAAACAATTTCCATTTTAATAGTATGAAATGCACCTATTTAATATAACAAAATTATAAATGCTTATTTAATCATAACAAAATCTTTAAAAGTTTCTTGATTGTAACAAAATTATTATAGTTTAATTATTAGAAAATAATTAAAGCTTATTTAAGTAGTACACATTTTTAGTGTGATATTTGTTCTTGGTTGTTTAAAATAAGTTTATGGATTTTTGTTTTCACTGATGTTACTGCAAGATGAAGAGCCTATTCATTTCAAGCTGAGACCAGTATCTAGTTTTAATTGATGTGACAGATGAAAATGTCTTTTCATACAAATATGTTGTTGCCAAATTTTCATTGCTTTTTCACTCACCAATGGGTACTCACTTTTTATGGAGAGCCGAAATTGAGGACTTTTATAACTCTGGAATTTAGCTTTGGGATTGTTGTCAAATGCTTAAATTGCTATTTTTAATTTTTTCTATAAATAGATCTACTATTCACATATTGCCATGTCTGGGAACTTGTTAACCTGGGTAATAATGACCAAAGTATTCTGTGAGTGACTGTAAGTGCTGGTGAACAATGGTTATCATCTGCCAGTTGACATCCTTCTCTTTCATATATACATCAAAATTTGAAAACATTTGCAGATTTTCATCCAACTGTGTTTGCCACAGTAATATTTTTTTGAAAAGTATCCATTTTACTTCATAATGTGAACATGTCTTTAAGTTGTTCTTGCAAGGATATGTTTAGTTCATTTAACAGTGAAAAATATCTGCCAAGTATGCAAGTTTGGCTACCCACTCATTGTTGGACAAGAGTTCTTGAAATTTCAAATTATTTTGCTGCTGGGAAAAATGTTGACTTCACACAGGGCAAACAGTCAGGTTAGTTTGCCATTTGATAGCCATCTCATCTCAGCTTAAAACTAGAAGATGAGTATACTTGGAACCCATTTCTTCACAAAGTGCCTGAAATATTCAAGAATTTAGCACCTCATGTAGACAAAGTGTCTGGATGACTAACATTTTTATCTTTGCAACAATTTCTGAAAGATGTCCAGTCATGTTTGTAATCTTGTCTGTACATATTCTAATATATTTTATCCATTCAATTCAATGCTCTAGGAAATAAGTATTAAGTACTTCAAAAACTTCAGAACTAGTTGTTTTATCTGGCAAGATGAGTGAACAAAATAACTCTTCTTCATACTCAACTCTTATAAAACAAAGGAGAAGTGCCTTGTTACTTAGGTCTGTTCATTTATCAAAATGAATTGGAATAAAATGATGAATTTTTCACCATGTTTATAATTTGATTTTCAATACCTTCAACCATGTCTTCAATTTTTCCCTTGATAGTATTAATAGACATATGAATTACTTTCAGTTTCTGGACAGCCTGCTTTCCCAAACCTCTTCACAGGCTTGTAACATGCAAGGCTTAATTAATTCTTCTCCAATTATATATGACTATTTTTTATGATATGAATTGCTATCAGATAAGAAGACTTTAATGAAGATTTATCTTCAATAGTCATTTTTGTTAAAACAAATACTTGCTTTTGCATATTTTCTCCACCTTCTTTGAAAATATTCAAATGGTTTCTTAGCTAAATCCTGAGAGTTTTGATTGCAAATGTCTTCTGAGTTTCAAAGGTTTCATTGTGTCATTGGATAAACTTTCAGATCACACAACACAAAGTGGACATGGATCTAGCTCACTACCAGATTCTTGAATAAATTCAAATTTCAAGTAATTCGAATTATATTTTCTTAATACTTTAAGTTTTTTCTTGTCTCTGCCTCCAATTCAAATGTTCTTCTTAATGGTGCCTGCTAAGGAATGTGGATGCTCTGATTCAGTAATCATCTCATGTTTAAGTGAAGTACACATATTATTATTACTATTATAACTAGTTCCATTATCCTTTGTATTATTAAAGAAATGCAAAGTATTCATTTGCCTTTTTTTACTCATCATGTTTTTTTCATTTGAATCTACAACCAAACAAAAAATGATAGTTATCAAAGCCAATAACAATTTTAAAAAATACATAAAAAGAGCATCTGGGAAATAAACAAATAAAACAATTGAATGAGAGTTGGTATTAGCAAGGCAAGATGAGTAATGTAATGGTCACAACAATACTAAAGCCATTTAAGTATTATTGTGCCTTTCTTGTTTCTCCCTCTCTAATACATTTCATGAATTTAGTGCAATATAAAAGTGAAAATTGTCATTCAGAGTATAAAAATTTCTTAGAATGTAAGTTTTGTTTTATTATTAATAAACATTAAAAATGCAAATAATGACCAGATTTTTTTGAAGACCAACAAAATTTTCTTATGGGTCACTAGTAGTCCATGGACCCCTTTTGTGGAATTTTTACTTTGTGTTTATTGGTTAAATTGAATGTTAATTATTTACAACTAAGAAAATCAAAATATTTCACAATCTGAATAAATAGAAATAATTTTGAATTAGATTTAATTTTATGGCCACAAAATAGATTTTATCTGCAATTTTAATGAAGCCTTTTGTTTTAAATGTTGGCAACAAGAAATTGATAAACAATCAAATCTCTCTGCTATTATATGCAAAATGGTGTTTTATAATCAATTAAATAAAAAAAGTATTATTAAAATAATATAACAAACCATAACAACAAAAATTGTTTTTAAAATGAAAAATCTTTGTAATTCCTTAATGCCCCTATAACTGTTTATGGATTCTTTCTTTGACACTGAGACAGTAGTATGATTAGGTGATCAATCTACTTAGAAGACTGTCTTTGGTTTTAAATTTACATTGTTTCTTATTTACATTTTTTATAAATATTACTGCTATATTATTAAAAGTCAACTTACTTGATTTCATTATGATGGCTCTGTCATTCATTTTTATGAGCAGAAAGTATATCAGATTGATCTAATGAAAAATATTTTTGCAGTATAATTTTTACTATGCTAAAAGCACATATAAACAGATCAGTATAGAATAAATGTATGTGTATGGATTGATTCCAAGGAAATTTTTATATAAAAAATAAAAGTAAATAATTCATTTTTATATATAACATTTAATAATCCTAAATATTATATAAATACAAAAATATATATTTATTAAAATAAAGAATAATATAGCAACGCCTTATATGAGATACTATCAATATAATATAAAAAAATGTTGAAAGAAAAATTAGTTTTAATTACATTATATCGTTAGTGAGGATTGAAAAGACGGCAATATTTTATTTTTTTCTCAAACTGAAAATAGAACAAAAGTTTTAAATTATACTTCTATAAATCTTTTTCATTTTATTAAAAGATAGTTAACTTTTATTATCTCATTTATAATTTTGTATCAGGATTGAACTAACTGAAATCATATACATAATCATCAATCCTCACTAACGATATAATGTAATTAAAACTAATTTTTCTTTCAACATTTTTTTATATTATATTGATAGTATCTCATATAAGGCGTTGCTATATTATTCTTTATTTTAATAAATATATATTTTTGTATTTATATAATATTTAGGATTATAAATGTTATATATAAAAATGAATTATTTACTTTTATTTTTTATATAAAAATTTCATTGGAATCAATCCATACACATACATTTATTCTATACTGATCTGTTTATAAGACAAATTATTTTGGACATGAGCTTTTACTTTATTTAAACTATATGCCTTTCTTACCAACTTAATTTATGCAAAATTTATAAATCTGTTATGATAAACTTTATGATTTTTTAATTTATATATATATAATTTATGTTATCTATTACTTTTCATGAATAAAGATTCTATATAGAAATCTGTTTTAATATATATATATATATGTTGTAACCTTTGGCTTTGGCCAAAGCTAGCTGAATTCGTGGCAGATGCAGTTTGCAATAAAGAAAAACATTTTCTCACAGAAGAAATCTAATCAATTAAAGAATTCACAAATAACAATAGTTTAGACCAATCAGAGGCACTAGAAAGCTTGTGATAGACATATAATGTATAAAAAAAATCATGGCTGTAGAGTATTTAAAGAAAAATTACTATATAAGTTGAGTTCAGATGTATAAAGGCAATCTAACGTCTAAGACACAGTAAGTTTAAATTTGCCTTAATTGTTGAGATTGAATGTAGTTTCTGAAAAGTAGAAGGAGGCTAAGTGTTAAGATCGATAAGTAATATTTATTTAGTAAAATAATGTAGATAATTGAAAGAGATCGATGTCAGTTTATATCGTAAATTTTAGCTTGCTAATAGTCATATACAATTCAGTAATCAATTTATATGATTAAATCTGTAAAATTTAATATTGTTTAATAAGTCTAGTGCTAGCTGTAATTCCCATAGTTAGCTAAAAAGACTATTAGTATGTGAGCAAGTGTGCGTGGTGGTATAAATGAAATTTTATTTATTGGGACAATTATAAATTTTCTTGGCTCATGTAAGGGATCATTCAAAAGCAAATTGAAAGGACTACAATTTTCATTAATTTCAAATAAATACCGGATAATATTCAGTCATAAAACTTTAAGTGAAATTAAACCCATTATTCTAAATTATAAAAATCCATTTCAGTTTGCTATACTTGTATCTTGATTTTTTTATACAATTTAAAACCAGAAAATTCTCAAGTAAACCATGTGATCATTTAGTAGTGTGAATAATTAATATCAAAATTGAGTGTAAAAACCAATCAAAATTTAATACCAAAGATAAATGGTCAAGAAAGTGGGTTTGAAAATGAGTGACAACTGAAGATTATAAAAGGGCCACACACAATTTGAGAGGGGTTCTGTCTTGTTCTGCTGTTCTGTTATTATATTCTATTATTTTTTTGTTCTGGTGGTTCTTGGTATTCTTTGGCTTGTTTCTAGCTTCTGATCTAATATTTTGTCAAAACTGGCAGTAAAAGTGGGAGTATTGTGCTAAGTTTTATAAGCATGTCAACATAAATCTCTAAATCAGGTACGTGTTTCATTTCAGAAATCAATCATGAATCGAGATAGCAAGGATGGTAGAATTTCTTTACGATTGTCAATGGATGGTGCATCTGAAATGGACTCCCCAATCTTCCCAACATGTAATATCACAGGTATTAACTTTCTTCAATATTTATTTTGTTAGAACTGTTTATGTTATGTAAAATATTCAAATGGCTTTATTTAAGAAAGCAAAGGAAAAGACTTAAATATGAACATTATCTGTAATTTTGTATTTTTGTTAAAACTATTTCAGAGTTTGGATCAAGCTTTCCACATTTTCATTTTCTATCATGAAGGAAAGACTGTTTCTGGTATGAAAGAAATTTTAAAATTTTCCCAAATAACAGTTGTTTAATTGGAAAAAAAGGAAAATTAAATAAATGAGAGTTGTAAATGAAATTTTAAAATTTATGATAGTAATAAATGTTAAGCTGGATATATCTAAAGTAAAATTGTTAAACTCAAAATACCATGGAATGACTGAGTTCCTAGAAATGCTGTTAAACTTATGAGTAATTTTGAAAATCAACTTTAGATTCAGTGATTTTGTTTTTAATATTGAATGTTTCACAAAGAAAATATGTATAAACTACTGAGGATCCTAAGGAATAGTGCAGTTGCTTCATAAAAATATGAGCTTTCTAAATTTAAAAATGCTACTAAACAAGTGTGCAATTTTGGATAATCTTGAATCAAGGAATTATGGCCATTTGTGTTTAGATAGTGTCATGTGTGATAGCAATTAACTTTAAGTGATTGTAAGAAGTATGATGATCCTGATAAATTATCACAGTGAATGGAAAGGTTATAAGCGATGGACTGTGTTAAAAACTTTTAAGTATAATTTTTCTTTTTATTTTATTATTCATTGATTTATTATGTGTATTGAAAGCCTATTTTATTTTAGCATTTATTATTTAAAATATATTACTAAATATAGCCAGAATTAAATTTAGATTAAAGTAGGGTAAAATATGTCTTCTTCTTTATATATCATTATAATTTAATTTCAATGTGACCATAATATGAATAACTTGTCTGTGTGAAAGTTTGAAATGTTTACATGAGAGGTTCACAGATATATAATTTTTTTTATGCTTACCAGTAAATATTAATATTATTTATGCTTTATTTTATTACTTATGTAGTTTAAGATTTTGATATTGCTATGTCCCGGATGATGAGAAATTTAAGTATAATTGTTATATGTTGAAAAGTGATGCACATTTCTTATATTATAATTATTTAAGTCTTAGATAATTTTTTTTTTTATTATTCTCATCATATTTGACTATTACTGCATTATCAGTTTTATACATCAATATAGTATTTAGTGAGAGTTCAAAGCCTGTTCTCTCAAGATTAAGTGATGTTTGTGAATGACCATGTTTGTTCAAGATATCAAGATTAAGTGATGTTTGTGAATGACCATGTTTGTTCAAGGTATACTAAGTTACCAGTGCCCTAAGGGTTGAGGTTGAGCATAGTTTTCTCATGATTATAAGTATTAAGTATTTTAATAATGTAGTAGGAGATCGAGAATGTATGCCCAGCTCCATTGTTAATATACTCCGTAAGAGATATATTCTAGGTTATAGTTGTTGTGGTTATTGATGCACACCCATATTTATATGTGTAGTAACTGAGCCCTAACATATCTTATAGCCCTCAGAGTAGGAGTGCCCTGAGTTCATGCCATCACAGGTATATTGTTTTGTAGTTTTATTTTCCTTACGGATATATATATTGTTGCCATATCTTTGTAATAATTTGTTAATTTAATGGTTAATTTCTACTGAAGTGTATTACCTACTTTAGGAAATCTCTTACTTTAAGTATAAATTGAGAATTGATGTATAATGCCTTGGCAGAGCTTTGCTCACCATCATTTATAAAACTGATAAGCATTCAAAATTTAAAGTTAATGTTGAAAGCCTAAATAAGCAGTCCACATCATAATCAGCTCTTAACAGATACAAGTCATTGCTGGAATGGTAAGATTAATGGTTTATTACTCATGTGTATTATATATATATCTTATAGCTCTAAAAAAGGTTTAATAAAATAAGCATTGTTAACAGTAATAAAGTAAGATAGATTTGTTTAATTTTTTATGTATATATTTATTGTGTGTGTATTCACTCATTCATATTTATTCAAAAGTAATAAAAATAATAACTTACTATACTATATCTGTAATTTTTTAAAACAAAATGGACAATGAAGTATCAGACTATTCTTATAAACTAAACTTTCTGAAACAATACAACAATGTCTATCTGAAATATTTTACTGGTTCCTATCTTTTGTTTATAAATTTAATGCCTTAATAAAAAAATTTCAGAATAGTAAACAACTATGGTAGGAATATGCTTTTTTTATATATTATTTCTCTAATAGATTATTAATTATTTCTCACTTCTAAGCATATTTTTGGTTTATTTCACTACAAAATAACACTTGTTTAATCATTTATTAACAAAATATGGGTTCTTTTAAATTACTTTTAGAAAATATTTTATTAAGTAAAAAATATTGTACTATATTTTTTGGAAAAAAAGTAAAGAAAAAATTGTGTTCTACATTTATTTAATACGAAAAGATGTAGCTGTAAATGAAATCATGTCAGAATTAGTGAGTGCATTGCGAAGCCTTTTCACACAGCATTGTGATAAATACAAAATATAAATTTATGAATTTTAACATTTTTTGCTCATTTAATGTTTTTTTGATAGTATATAATTGAAATAATACACAGCTTTACTGTATTCACCCATAATTTGGATGCTGAAATATAACATAGATTCCAGTGTGCATTGCTGCATTTAATAAGTGAAAATATGGAACATTTCTTTATTATTATTAGTTGATAGAGAGCTCTTGTTGTGTCAAATTTATTATATCAAAATGAGATACTGATGTAAAAGCAGTGGAAAAATTTTAGTTGAACATTCTCCATAGGATTTTAAAACTACAACAGCAAAATTGAAGAACCAATATGTTGTTCAGCTTGATATGTATGGTAATATTAAACCTATTATTGTAAAGATATATTTTTATTGGATTGGGCATATGAAGCAAATGAATGGTAACAGACTTTCTACAAAGGGAAGAAGCTAACTCCAGTAAAACATAAACATTATATTAATGACAATGGTTTTTCAATCAAATTACTAGATTAAATTTTATAAAAAAATCTAGTGGTTGAATGAACCATCAAGAATCTCCATGTATTTTATTTTAAAAACTGTGAATCAAATGAATAGATGTGTCAGTGTAAAAATTGCAGAACAAAAACAAATATTTTCAGTTAAAAGTGAACTATTTTTGTTTTCAAATTTTTAGATAATGGTCATATCCCTAATTGTAGTGGTATCAAAATATTAGTAAAATTAGAAAATATGAATTACATATTATGAAACAGTTTGTGAAAAATTAAAAAAGTTCAAATATTTTAAGCAAAAATGAAGGAATGAAATGTATTGCTTCATTATGCAGATTCCCTTTTTTAATTCTCTTCTCTAATTTCTAGAAATAATTTTATTTGATTAATTAATAATAATAAAAATATTGGAAGCAATTTTCATATTTCTTGTTAATTGTCTTCATTTATGATTAATCACAATTATGATAATAAAAGAGCTATTTTAATTTGTTCTTTTAACAATCAAATATATGTACCCTATTATATAAACATTAAATATCAGGAACACATTTTTGAACCTGAATTTAATGCACCTGGATTAGATGCACTAACCTTCACTGATAGAGATTATAAGCTATAACTAGTCAGGAAAGAAGGATAGGGTAACATTGGATAAGAATGTAATAAGTACCACTATTTAATTTCTAATGAATACTCAAGTCTACAATAGATAACAACACTAAAGAAAAATAAATGTTTGCTCCTAAAAAGCATTGTATAATTTGGGTTCATATGCTTTTTTTCTTTTTACATTATACATCTATATTGTAACTGTCAGAATTGCACAACCCACATGCAAATCACCTGAGGGAAATCCACATGTGCATTCCACATTCTGACATCACAGAATACAATCCTTCCTTTACAGCCCACCAAAATCAGGAAAAAACCAAGAGACTCTTAACTATTTACCTAAGTTATTGATTGCAAATAAAGATTACAAACTGCCAAAAATAATGAGACAACACTATTTATTCACATATATACAACACAAAACATACACTGGTGTAACTTTAGTTAATTTGATTTATAAATTAATTTAAGATAAATAAACCTTTCCAAATTTTCTTAGACTAATTTACTTTTAATTATGCATAGATATAGTATATAGTGGTATAAAGGTTTAAAATAATTGATACTATTTTAAATACATACTATTAACATTAATTGTTTGAATAGATTCCAATCTACTGCATAGACACCTATCTGCTCTTAACTCTCATATGCACTATACATAGGCTAGCTAGCCTATTTATTATAATAATAAGTCTTATAAACTAAGAATGATCTTACTATTTGACTGTTGTGATCAATTACAGGTTATGATATTAGTATACAGTAAGTAATAAATATAATTGTAAAATACAGGAATTCACATCTGTATTACAATGTTTATATAAGAATGCATACATGGAAAGATTATATGCCTATGCTAGGAATTAAACTTCTACAGTGTATATAGCATACAATGACCAGCAGTGGCATATGTATCCCTGACAACATGTATGAAAGAAAAATGAATGACATATGGTAGGATTTGATCATCTACCACACATCACTGTTTAAATAAAATGATGATTGTAAGGGATCAGCAGTCACAAATGATATTACAATCATCTAATACTAATGCATTACATAAGAATGAGAATCAGATGTAACTCATAACCCAAATTGATGAATACCAGCTATACATTCTTATCAATAATAATAATTCAAATACAAGACTAGTTAGCTAAATCTGACATCTATTCAACAGAACTCCAATCTAGCTTGTCTATGCAGCATGATTGACCTCCATTTGTAATTTAATAAATTTATTGCTTTAACATATTATTTATCTTTTAAATAAAGTGGAAATAATGATTTAACTAATATACACCTTTTAATAGCATATCAAGAGACTGCGATTACAAGCTAATTGCCTTTTATAAACTAATTTATTACCATTAGTGCCGACTAAATTGTGGTGTGATATTTAAATAGAACAAACTATAATCTCTTGCCATACCTGCTCATAAACAGATTAAGTAAATAACTATTCATTAACACATTTCATTAGATAGGAGACAATAATTAATTAAATATTAGTTTAAAGGTTATACTTATTTTTTTAGAAAGTTCAGATTCAGTCTTTAGGTATTGGCAGAGTTGATTCTTAAAGTCATAGCTATGGTGGATGAAAGTTTAAATCACTATTCCACATTCATTTTGAATGTAAAGATATCAATTAGGTTTTGATTTGGAGTTTGGTTCTTTCTATATCACTGGATATCAGTTTTTTCCTCTTCTATGGCGAATACATAGTAGATACACATTTGGATAGTTTCCTCTGTTGTTGACAGCTTCTTTGAAGTGACTCAGGTATGGATTTTTGGCTTGCCCTCTGACAGCTTGACAGAGCAAGCCAGATGATGGCTTCTCTACTCTTACATGGTAGACTTGCTGGAACTAGCAGATAAAAATTATTTAAAGCAGAATAATAATAATGGCAGAATTAGATAATCACTGATAGAATAATGGCAGAAAGATAAAAGACCAAAGATAAAATAATAATAATGAACATAGAATAAAAATCACCATTAATTTTTAGCACTATTTATATGGTTTTGAGATATATTATCAGTAAAATTTGAATTGATCTCTGTCATTTGGATCCTGATTTCATGGTTCTATTACTTTTGCTGAAGTCAAGCTTATTTGTCCAATATCCTACTTGCAAACTCATATTTTCGAATGGGAATAACAGTCTTTTTAATTAAATTATTTTAATTATTTATCTTCTTAAACTTAAACTCGTGATCTGTTTACAAGCATTTTAATTACTTTTTCTAGAGTATTATTTTCACCTTTTAAAACATCTTTTTCTTTTAAACTACTTTTTAAGATAAATTTAGAATCAATTATCTTCTTAAACTTTAAAAAATATTTCGCATTTAACACAAAATAACTTTATAATTAATTATACTGTAAACATTTATCTGTGCATTTATAATATTTGATTTTTATTTATAAAAATATATTAAAACTTTTGAACTTAAATTTTGTTCATAATTTTTTTATATGCAAACATGTAGTATATATATGTGCATACATATATATAGCTTCAATATACTCATGCAATAAAACAATTGCAAATTTTTCACTAAAATGTTTTATTGTTTTATGTTATACTTTAGTATTTTAATTTATATAAAACTCTTATCCATTATGCCATATATGGTTTGGGTTATAGTGATAAAGCAACAGATTTTAGAATTCAAGTTCCATAGATCAAGTCCATCACTGTTATTTCTGGTGTTTGAACTTATTTGTGTAGAGATGCTGTTTTCCACTATTTCCCTAAATATTCCAATTTTATGAATACATATTGTTAAAATGAAACTATAAAGCATGATTATTTGTTAAAAATTTACAAATTTTAACTTTAGCCATATTACTTATGTAAGTATAGATTAAACTTTTAATAACTCATTTTCTTCAGATTTTATACCAAATAATTACACATTACTCAATAAAATATCTTTTATAAAAGCTTAAATGAAAACTCAAAATTTTAAACAAGTAAATAATTTTATTCAACATCTGTTTTTAATAATGATAAATAAAATTCAAAGAGATTAAAGCTGAAAGAATAACTGGGGTGATGAAAACCATCATCATAATAATAAATATCAATTTTGAATTCTAAAAGATCCAAAGATGATAGGCATTTTAGAGAAAAAATGCCATATAAATAATCATTAGAAACAATACTGACTATAAGGTAAATAATAATAATAAAAATATCAGTATTGTAATAGTAATAATTATCAGAGTATTATGAATAATTTATTTTAATTAATTAATTATACAAATATGTCAAAAATGTAAAGTCATTTCTAAATAATAGTAGACTTGTGCATATATAATTATACATATTAGATATAAAATTATACACATTAATTTCAAAAATAAAAAAAATAGATGCATATTATCTAGTGAAAAACATACAGCATAACAATTTGCAAATATCATAATTATAAAAACTAATAGCAGAAGACAATACATAATAATAATAATAATAATAATAATAATCATAGATATCATGCACTAAAGTTAATCTAAGTACTGTATATCAAAACTAATTAGAATAACTGTGCAAGGTACATAATGAGAACAGAATCTAAACAGTATAACTATATGGAAAGTTTTGCTTTGGTTTGAATTGTTTAATAACAAATGTGCTAGTATGAGATAGTGATCATGTGATGTTTAGTGGTTTAACACCAATTCTGCCTAATAGGATAGTGGTGGCTATGGTTGTTTAAGAGCCAAGGACCACATAGTATATGGGTGCTAATTTAAAAAGACCCATATGCCTATATAAGCTATTGAGCTTGGATTGAAAATAGTAATTGTGTTTTCAATTTCATTCTCATAGTTTTGTAGTTAAATAGAGTTGAAAGGTGGGTGCTGGAGGTTGCATTAGATCTTAAGATCTAGGTGCAGTGCTTTCGAATCCAAGGCTCCTCACTGATGAATGTTCAAGCCAGAAACTAGTCTGGGGATATTGGACAAGTAGGCACTAGATAGGGATTTTATGCACAAGCCTTCTGGCATCCATTGATTGCCCTTGTTAGCAGATGGCACTACCGTATGGAGAGTTTTGCTTTGTTTTGAATTGTTTGATTAACTAAACATAGAGTAAAAATATGAATTCATTTTGCAACTTGTTTTAATAGAAATACATATTTAAAAATCATTTTAAAATTAAATGTTTAACTAAGAAAAGTTCAGAATAGTTAGTGAGAAATTTATTTGATTTAACTGTCTTATTTATTTAAAAATAGATTAAATAAACTACAACGTTCAGAATAAATTTGTTTAATAATATAAATTCAGATTTCACATTTCTGCAAGAAAATAAGTACTGTACAGTCATAAGAGTAAATGTTTATAATGGTTGGTATAATAAAACAAATCTTTTTTATTTTTTGATTTATTTTGTTTTAAATGATTAGTTTAATGGTTAATGTTGAATAAAATGATTTTATTTACAGATTTTATATATTTAATAAAGGAATTAAAGCTTTATCTTACAATTTTATCCAATGAGATAATAAATAACTGAAATGGGATTGGTGATCAATAGCATCATCTAGGTGTTTTTAATGAAATAAATATGAATAATAATTTTTGAACATAATAAATAACAAATATATAAATTAAATGTTTATTTCTAGCATTGTTAGCAAGTATTTCCTTAAGTTACATCAAAGCTGAAATTAAAGGTGAGCTGCTTCTTCCTTATTTGCAATTACAGACATATGAGCATAATCATTGTTAGCTATCAGGAGTTGTCTGCTTCTATTTAATTTACATATATAGTTTAGGCTAAGCATATTTAGTATTAAATATGTTGTAACTGTGCCAGTCAAAATCATGTATTCGTTCAACAAGACCAATAATCCAAGCAAAAGTACTTTGAATCCAACCATGCACAAGATACAGATGTCAGGGAATGGTGAATCCTAACCTATTTGCCTGAACTATTACCTCTCTGACTAATGAATAACGTTTGTGATGACATTAGCAGTCCTTAGTTTTATTCCATCCCAGCTGGAGGTCACGGTTCACAAAGAGACTCGAAATAATAAAGGGTTCATATAAGAAATTAATGATTTAGTGAATTTTGATGATTGCAGAACTGTACAGATGTGATTTGATATAGATTACTAATGGTTTGAACCGTATTAATTATAATTCTTTCTGGCAACATTACAAAGAAGTGAATTTAAATCAAAGAAATATTATAAATAAATAGAGTAATTAACATTAGAGATTCGGAGTGATGACAAACTAAGCTAATTTAAAATAATAATATTATATTAATTTATTAAGGAATTGGTTATTGTTATACAAAATAAGTCAAGTTATGTTTATAGAACTAGGGTATTATATTTCTTGAATTCATTTTGATGCGGCTTTGATAACAATGTAAAAACTTGTTAATTGGTCTGCCAAGAACCAATCAGCAATAAAATATCATTAGCCCTCTTTAAGAGATTACAAATAAATCTATTATATATATATAACAAGACATGATCGATGCATATTTAAAACACTATTACATTTAAATCAGTAGTATATAATGAGTGTGGAAAGCAAAATAGTTCTTAAATAAATAATTGACAATCATATAGTCAGATTTAATTAATTGGGATTGGTTTGTGAAGGACATGCCATCATGGCAGAGAGCATTTCAGGTTTGCTAAATAAAGAGCAATAATAACTGAACGAAGTACAAT
>JAQFVV010008770.1:0-23047 GCA_028023455.1 Epiperipatus broadwayi | reverse complement strand
CTACAGACAAGGGCACAATATATATATATATATATAAAAGATTGTAATGTCTTAATATATTCAATACAGGAAATGATCATTAATTAGTGAGATATAATATATATGTTAATGCAAAATTAAAAAGAAATCTCAGGAAAAACAGTATTAGCAATTGATATTCTTCATTTCAGAATTTAATCCAACAAATTTAAATTAGAACTTGCAAATTATTTTTTAATATTACAGATTTTGAACATGGTTCAGACTTGAATGAAATTAAGAAGAAAATAACTGATATATTATTAAAAACTGCAAAAATGATAGCTAGTATGAAAAAAAATATATAATTTTTTAAAAAAATAAACCATTAAAAAAATTAAATAGCAAGAGTTTTGGAAAATAATATAAAGTGAGTTAATAGTGATATAAAAAAATGTAATTGTGAATTGGCAAGAAAAGCTATAGAACAGAATAAAAACCTTAAAAGTGTAAAACAATGTTTGATATTGGAAAATTAATGATATATTAAGAGTAAAAGCTAAGTGACATCATGAAATATGTGGAAGTGCTCTAAAAAGAATTGTAATAAATAAAACCCAAAATAGCCTCTATAGTTATTATATATGAATTTTTCAGCATTTTAAATAAAGAAGTGAAATATGCAATTAAATCTATAAAAAAAGGAAAATATTTCAGGAAATAATGAACTTATAATTGACAATTTAAAAGAAGCAGGTGAAGAAATAGAAAAATTATTGGCAGAGTTATATACCAAATGTCTAAGTGATAAAAAAGATTGGAAGAATCCAGTAACAATGTGAATATTTAAGAAAGACAATAAATATATAAAAAATTACAAATCTATTAGTCTTTCATAAGATATATACATAATATTTACTAAGATAATTGCAATTTGTCTACAGCAAACTATGAATTTTAACAACCAAAAAAAAACAACAAGTTAGATTCAAAAGTTGTTTTAGCATTGAGGATTTCATCCAAGTATTGAGAGAAGTTACAAAAATGACCAATAAATATAAATGATCATTATACTTTGAATTTGTAGATTATAAAAAGGCATTTGATTCTCTAAACATTTCTCCAGTGATTAGGGCATTAGTTCATCAACATATATATCCAAGATGTCATTTGAAAACTATTTATGAAAATATAACAGCAATGATTAGATTACATGGTGATACTAAGAAGATTGACATTGAGAAAAATGTATAATAGGGTGATTCTATGTCTCAAAAACTTATTACAGCAAAAAGGCAAGGGAATTGTTTAAGTTGTTTCAGTTTTGTAGATATTGTGGTTGTTTTTGTAAATAATGCTTCAAAATTTTAAGGAATGTTGCAAGAGTAATCAGATAAAAAACAAAAAAGTAGTACTAAAGACAAATGCTAGACTAAAGTAATATTCAATGGATTTCCTCAAACCAAAAAAATAAAGATTGATAATTGTGAATTAGAAGAAATTAACAACTGCAAATACCTTTGTCAGATTACTAATACTGATGAAATTGTAATGAATGAAATTAATCATAGAATTAAACTTGAATGAAGTGCTTTTGGTTAGAATCAATTTAATATGAAAAGAAAATTTGTCTGTGTTTAAAAAAGTTTTTACTAGATGTGATTTATCAGTAATTGCTTATGAGTCTGAAATTTGGATACATAATAGAAGAACAATTGAAACACTTCAGTCCACTCAATGAAATATGGAGAGATGCTTGCTAAGAATACCAAGAACATATCAAAAATAAAATGCATGATTGAGAGAACAAACACATCTCACTAGCATCATTGAACAATTAAGAAACTAAATTGAACTAGGTTGGACATATTGCTAGAAGAGTTGATAATAGATGGACAGGTAAGATTTTAAATTTAATCCCAAGAATAGATGTATAAAATAAAATCATTCACTGTTGTATTGTGGAGAAAATATACTAATTATTGGAGAAACTGGATTAACCTTAAAGATACTTTCATCCTGCAGTAAATCAATAATGATTAAAAATAATAATAATGACTCTAATGGAAATAAAAATCTATTAATAATAACTGACTTTGTGATGATTTTTATTTAGATAAGTGTGCTTGAAAACATTAATTTTATTTTGTTTCATTGAGAAATAATTGATGCTTAATTTATTAATATGTGATCGTCTTCATCTTTTTTTTAATTATTCTTACTGATATTTGATTCAAGTATATTTGAGAAATATTAATTGAACTAATTATAGGAAAATTGTTTTAAATATGAAATCCAAGTTCTTTTTATTTTAAATATATATTCCATCCATTTCTATTTAAAAATAGCAGCAAAAAAATAACAAATAACAAATAATAGACAGTACATATATGTGCATAACGCATAGACAATGAAGCTAATTCGATCTTAGAATTAAAAGTGCAATTTAAATTTTAGCTAAGCACTTTCGAGAGACTTTGCTCTTATAACCATAGCTACTAATAGTCTGTAAAACTATGTTTTGTTAAGTATTTTATGAAAATTAATGCAAATTGCTTACAAGTCTCATTTCCAGGAAAGAGCAAAGCAGGTCCTCCATTCTATTAATGGCCTTGGAGTCCTTTGTTATGTGAAATGCCTCTCTAATTTCACATTTAGTGTCATGTCTCTCAGCACAAACAATGCTGGTATTTCCTGGCTCAATTATGTGGCCTGTTGTTTCTTCATGTACAGCAAAGATGGAGTTGCCTTCTTGTATATTTTTTGTTTTGTGATAAACATTTTTATGCTGAGCAACTCTATTAGCAATATTGGTTTTAGTTTCCCCATAATCTAAAGCTTGGCAGTTATTTTGTGGACAAGTCATCTTATACACGACTTGTGAATTGACATCTGAAGTGATCTTAACTTTAATGTTATTGATGAGTCTGTTAGTATTAGGGGGAGGGCATGAAATGTGATTGTAAAGTCATTGGATAGTTTATTAGTGAGGCATTTGACTAGTGGTTGAATATATGAGATAAGTATTTTAGGTTTGCTATCTTTTTATTTTATTTTGATTGATTTTACTGAAAACTTTTATTCATGTTTTTATTAATAGAGGCTTGTGAGTATCCTGTATTAAGTAAATCAGTTGTGTATTGGTTAAGATTAGTCATTTTATGTGCATCATACTTACACAATTTATGATTTCTGTTTAAAAAGAAACCACTAATTATTTTAGACCACCAAAAAATAAATTTTAAAAAAGAAGAATGTTCCACAAATAACAGATGCTATCCACAGCTGTAGATATTCCAATAGATAAGAATGTTGTGATGTCATCAAAGCTAACACATATATATTCAGGAAAAAGAAGGTTGAATTGAATATTAAGTATTATTGCTTCTTAGTTAGTAAACTTGGAACCAACTCATCAGAAAATTGTTTTTTGGTATATTTGAGATTTTACAAAAACAAAATGCAGTATTAAATTTGATATATTTTGTTGGGAAGCTATATAGACCATCCAAGAATTCTTGCACATCTGAAAATTTGAATAGAGTTGGGAACCAATAAGATCCTATGGCTAATTATAAAAGACAAAAAGGAATTCCTGTTTTAACAAAAGGGAATTACAACATCTCCCATTGATGGATTAAAATAAAACACAGAGTAAAATGCAAGAAGTGTGTGAAGGAAGATAAATATCCATTTATCTATTGGCATGTCTACAAACAGAGCAGAAAATAAAAAAGAAAGGGAAGAATCCATTGCAATACTAAAGCAAATTGTTCCTAAAGAAATGTGAATTGTACACTGAGCATTGTTGTCCAAAACCCATGTTATCATCATTGCTGTAAAAAGATTATGATCCTGAGATTAAAAGGACTTTTTCTGAATAAACTTATATCTACTTGTGTCAAACAATACTGTGTGGCTAAATTCAAATTATTATTAATAATAATGGTTTCTACATCAGAAAAAAAAACAGGGAAGCATCTGGTAATATCAAAACTTTTTTCTCAATAACTCTGAACAATTTATTATTATTATCCATTTCTCTCTCTCCAAAACATTATAATAGGCATTATTTATTAAGAAAGTGTTTTCAATAATGCTTGATATTGATGATAAATTGTTTATATATTAACATGATATGTAACCACTATATATGTATGTATGTATTTAAAAATTTTGTTTTCTTTTATTTATTAATTTTAGTATCATAAAAATTTTATTATTATTATTATGTATAAAGATCTAACACAAGATTTAGTAATAGTGGGAAATAACACACACACACACACACACAATACTATCTGTACGCATGGGTGTGTGTTGGTTATGAATGTGCAAATCCAGAAAGAGAATGAGGGTTGAAATCTTTCATAATGAGACATAAATTTAAGGGAATCCATAACTGAGGTTAATGGGTGTAATGGATGAATGAGAATTATAACTAGAAACAGATTTTCCTTTAGATATTCCTATCTTTATAATTTAGGGAAATTTTCTCTACCTACTTTTCGATTTATTTTTTTAAAGATTTTATACATAAATTTTGTGTTATAATACCATGAACATATGTGTGTGCTTTGGGTGCTTATAAAACCTAAATGTTCCATAGTCTGAAACTTCCATATACCTACTAAATGTATCAACATACACATGTCACACTTTATTCATTTAACGATTGAGTTTAAATTTTATTAGGGAGACGGGGGGGGGGAGATTATATTTGTTGTTATTATTAAATGTAACCTGTCTTTATTTATTATTAAGTAAATTTTTTCTGGGTATATTTATGAATAACTAAAAATAAAATTAAATTATCTAATCAGAGAAGTTTATACATTTCTAAAGGTGATTGTTTTCTTGTGAAAATAGTTTAATCAGCATCATCATTACTAGTGGATTTCAACCATAAAACATAATTTAAAGATTATATTTATTGTTGTTATTATTGTCATTAAATATGACCAATCTTTATTGATTGTTATGTAAATTTTCTGTGTATATCAATAAATCACTAATAATAAAATTCAATTCTTTGATTAAAAAAGTTTATTTGTTTCCCAAAGTTGATTATTTTTTTTATGGAAAATACCATGTTGCTAGTATATTCTAATCATGAACAATAGTTTAGAGATGTAATGATAATTTAATAAATATGTAGAGATAGGAAGCTACATAATATGATTTAAAAGAGGTCATGTATATTATCACCAGGTGTCCATTAAACTATTGAAGGTTATAATGATATATATTGGTACACACCAGAGCATTATTTATAAATTTTAAATTAATAACATACATGATTTATGATAGTTGTGAGATTAGTAATAAAGCCATGGATGGAAGAATCATCATCATTATATTAATTATTAAACTAAGAATAAATAGACTAACTGGCCATACAAAAGATGGTTTTCCCTTTTTTTTTTGGTTTGTTGTTGGTGAGCTAGCATAGGATATGCATCTCAGTGGTGAATCATAAAGACCTATGACAGTGGGTAGTTGAATAGGATCTATCTTATATACACCTATCTATTTATCTTAGGCTACTCAAGTATAAGAATTTGTTTATTCTCTCACCAAATCACTAGATCACTTTTACCAATGGGTAGCTATCCTACACATTAATCCATCATAATACTTTGGCTACCTAACTGTGTACTAATGATGATCACTTACTGGTGACCATCATTACAAAATTGCCACTCAACTTGATCTCAACTACATATGAGAAAATAAAAAGTATGCATTTAATGCAACATTTAATTTTAAATTAATCTAGTATATGAATTTGATTGCACCAATGTGGGCTGATGATGATGACTTGCCATCACTCCATATTCAGCCTCTATACCATTATAATATATATATGCATATGAGTATGTATGTTTTTTAGCTTATTGACTGTGATAATATTTAATCTACCATAGTAAGAGTATATATATTTTTATTAGATTCAGCAATGTGAAATAGATTATGTATAGTTTGAATTTGAGAGTATAATTGTTGGAGTATCACATAAAAAATATTCAAAAATCTGTGTGATGTAGAGCAGTGATAAAGTGGCGGATTCTATAACTGAAGATTCATAAATCAAAGCTCAATTTTAATACTTCCAATACTTTACCTTCACTTGAACTTTCAAGCAACAGAACATTTGATTGAATAATTATTTCAAAAACATTCCAAAAAAAAGTGTAATATCGATTACTTTTACTGGATATGGACCATAATTTTTTTAAAAATGGAAACTATAATTAAGCAAATCAATGAGGTTTTTCAAATAGAAATCTTTGTTTTAGACAAGGTTAAATCCAGAAACTCCGAATGTCTTAAACACAAAGAACAAGTATGTGATATATGTGGATGCATTTGTGGTTAGTCATTTCAAAATCGCTATTCTTCTATTGCTCTCCTTTTCCAGAAATTAAGATGGCCATACTTATTTAAGGTGGATCATAATGTTAACAAGTATGAAGGAACTGTTTTTTTTTGTGTGTGTGAAATATAATATTAGTTGTCAAATTATCTTTTTTTTAAAAAAAAAAAAAATTCCTTTTCCAATATAGTTGAAATATAAAATTATTTCATATTTTAAATATTGATTAATTTATCCGTATATAATTTATATATCTTTAAATAATTTATTCACTTGAAAATTTTTGAATCTTTTTTTGTCAACGAAATGATCCTAATTTATTTCTTTAATTAAATGCAGTTGATTTCTACACTATTTATTGGTTACTATAGCAACAGAATTAATTAAAGGATTGCTGTCATCAAGTTACAATCAGTTGTTGTTATAAAAGAGGTTATTTTCTTTGTTTTTTCTTTATCTGTCTTTCTCTTTTTTTTCCTCTGAATTTGCTAGGATTAAAAATATACAAATATAAATTTTAAAATATTTTACAATTAATTGAAGTGCAACCAGGTAAATTTAATTACTTCTCTTAACAGTAAATAAAATTACAAAAACAGTTTGTGAGTTAAATTTGAAGTTTCTTGCATGGAACACAAAGATTAGAATTAGGTCATAGAAAAGTTATAATGAATATTTAAAGGTAAGAAGCTTAGTGAACCCAAATTAGTTTTTTTTATATATGATTGGGTTAATAGTCAAACTGACATTTAAGACAAATATTATTCTGCAATAAAAAAAGTTACATCACTCTTTAAATAATGACATTTATATAATATATATATATAGTTAAGTGAAAATATTAAACTAATCTTTTAATCCATTTGTCTGACATTGTCCTATTTAAAATTAAACAGGGTTTCTCCCCTAATTTATAAAACCTTTTGATTGAAAGTATTTCATAGCTGAAGATATCTAAATATATAAAACTTATTCATCAAATAGAGCTTCATCCACAATTCTATAATTTCTAAAATCTTTAATTTTCTCTTGCCAAGAACTCCATTGACTGATGACTTTACAAATTCAAAATTAAATTTTACATTTTTTTTCTGTGTATCAATAAATGTTTCTTACATGGACATAAACTTGATCCATATTTCATTTAAAATCAGGTATCAATGTAGGAAGACCATAGTGTTTTTTTATCTTAAAGTTAGTGGTAAATGCCAGTAAACTCACAAGACTAAGTGGATGCTTGTTGACAAGAGAATAAGAAATTGATATTAGAAATTTGTTATGATCAGATTCATTAAAAACACCTTCAATGAAAAATTAAAAAAATTACTTTGAGTAAATGGCATATTTCTTTGTAGCCTGTATTTATATTGAAATGATAATCCATTATTTATTTCAATAACATTTTTTTTTCTTTTTCTAAGCAAAATGATGTGCAAATTTGGTTTAGAAAAAAAGAAGTAAAACTAAATTGAAGAAAGAAACTAACTTTTGATATAAAATCAGTTTTTCTTTTCTGTTGATCAGATGGGGATATTACTTCACTATTCAAATCTCAGGATTTTCACAATAAAAAGGAGGGACACTACTAACAGTTAGCTAGATCTAATCTGGAACACCTTTGAATGATATTTTGAATAACTCCAGCTAAAATGAAGAATTACACTTGTTTAAATGGCAGCTAGATTTTTACAAGACTATATTATCGCCATAAACAAATTTTTAATATTTGTCAGAAAGAAGTAAATGATAATTATTTTATTTTGATTGAGCCTTATGTTTAAAGAGTGATTTGTACTTTATTTTAAATAATTTGGATTTGTAAATAAGGCTCATTATCTATCTGGATATTATTTTGAAAAAAACTGTCAGCTTAAAAAAAAAAAGAAATTTGTAATAACTTGTTAATATTTTTTTTTATATATTACTTAGCTAAACTTATGAATTTTATATAAGTTATTAATAAGAGAAAAAAGTAAAGCAATAATGATAATAATGTAAATGCAATGCACACACCTAAACTGCCTAAGTCTCAAATAACTATAGTTAATGATGTAATTATTTTCATTAGTCTCATTCATTCATAGTTATACTTATATTTGATTATACATAGTTGTTTGTTCAATGTTTAATAATTTACATATATTCACAAATATTACATATATTTAATTTAATGAGTTAGGGATCAATCTCAAAATGAGTCTTTTCTATATAAATTGTAATAGTATTAGGTTTAGGACCAAAAGATTACTCCTTATGATTATTGTATAGAATGTTTATTCAGTTAGAGTTAGGACTAAAAGGCAATCTCTTTATAGTTATTATTATACAAGTGGTTATATTTAAGTTTAGGATTTAAAAAAGCCATTCCTTATGATTATTGTGATAAAGATAGCATTGATGTCCATCCCGTATAGAGCATATTTATGTGTAACTACGAGAAGACATGACAGTCAAAGAAATGTTACACTGAGCTGGTATTTTTCTGACCGCTCATATTTATACACATATATATATAATATTAAAATCGCTTATAGATTATTTTATAATAAAACATATTTTTATACTAAAATAAATAATAAAACTACTTTTTTGAAATGGAATTTTAAAAAGTTTTGAAATCAATTTAATCAAAAAAAAAAAGGAAAACAAAACATAAGATCTTAGCAAGTTTTTTTTTTTTTTTGTATAAAAGTTTGTCTTTTGTTTTATTTCTAAATGGGGAAAGAAAGTTACA
Organism: Epiperipatus broadwayi; assembly: GCA_028023455.1. Lineage (NCBI taxonomy): Eukaryota > Metazoa > Onychophora > Udeonychophora > Euonychophora > Peripatidae > Epiperipatus > Epiperipatus broadwayi. The sequence goes on along the minus strand of JAQFVV010008770.1, from coordinate 13,979 downwards.
GTATAAAATTTTTCTGCAACTAGCTCTATTGTTGAAACTTTAATATGGAGATATTTTTGTACTGTCTGTTATGCTGATCAGTTGGAATGTTTTCTCAGAATTATAATTAACATTGAAAAAAAACTATAAATTATGGGATTGTCTTTTGTTTAATAATTAATTGGAATTTTGCTGAAGTTGGTTTTGCTTTTCAACCCAAAAAAAAATTTTTTTTTTTTTTAAAAAAATTTTTTTTTTGGGAAAAAGTTTTAAAAAAAAGGGGGTGGGGGCAAAAAGGATGGTTTTGATTCAGTTCGGACTCCGCAACAATTTAAAACCTGCAAAGTAAAATTGTTGTGTGGCTAGAGGTATCAGAACTTTCCCCTTTGAGGAACCTCTCCATTACCACCTGGAACTGCCATTGGAAATGCAGACCTTGCATAGGATATGTAGAGCTAGCTGAGGCAATTGGATCCACCTGGAAATCTAGGACAAACCATAACAGGCATAAGGATGAAATATTTTGCACACAGGATCATCACTGATCGATCAGGGTAGCTATAAACAATAGAGTGCAGGATTATTGCTGAGAATTTTATTGCATTATGTTAAATTAGTTAAAATAAAAAAGGAGAGGGGGTTAAACCCATATATTTTTTAAATATGTTTTTTTTATATAGATTTGTAATTACATATATGCTACTAACTTAAATTAACCAGCAATATATATATATATATATATATATATATATATATGTTTTATTTTATTAATTAACCTTACTTTGCTTACCTATCATTATTATACTGGTAGGGTGTATTTACATAAGATTGTATACTTTATCTAAAGGAATAGATATAAGATTTAACAATTGCAAGAGAGGGTTTGAACACTGCTAACAAGCACACTCTTATAGTAAGTCATCTTTGAATATACCAATAATTATTGGTAATTTTCTTTACATTTGAATAAAATATGGCACATATTCTTTTGAGAATGATTTGTTAAATCTGGATTTGTAAGAAATAGATCAAGATGATTTGGTTAAATAAATGCGAGGGGAAGGAATGAGAAGAAAGAAAGAAAGATAGTGTAATAAATATTTCAACATTGATCAAATGTCTGTTTATTTTATTTAACTAGTTAAGTCTGACATTCATCTTATAGAATTTAAGTCTGATATAAATTATTTTATAAATTATATTTGGTGATTGCCGTTCATAAATAAATACAACCATGATTGTGGAAACAATCTGGTTCCAAGAAAGTGTACCAGACCATTCTCCCTGCGGATTTCCTGATCCTAATCTTGCACTGAGCATGATGTGAACAAGATTTAACAGGAAAAGAAATGGATACCAATCTAGCCGATTGTCTGTACTCATGTATATGGGTACTTCCAGCTAAACTGATAGAAGAGTGGATTGACAGGACTCTTCCAGTTAAAAACACCCTTTTGTTGATATCTTATTTGAATGCCCGAATATTTAGAACAATGGCAAGTACACACCTTTGAAAAATCTATTTACAAAATAGACCTTTGTGCGCCACTTCTAGAAAAGAATAAAAATGAATTTTTTTTCTTCCCTCCCAGAAGGATGTGCAATACCATATGTCCAGCAAAGCATGAGAATAAGATTCAACACCCCGGTAGAGCGATATCCCTTTGTGGCTAGCTCAGTCACTCTACATCTAGGGTCTTCAAATGGGTAAGTTAAATGATTATTACAGGTACGTGGTTGATAAGGAAAGAATACATTTTTATCAATATAAATAATAATACGAAACCGAAACAAGTTTAATATTATGATTAAATATTTATTTAATCCCAAATACCCACCACCATTTCATACTAATGATGATATAATAAAAAAAAAAATACTAAATAATTAATGATAACAACCCATGTATGCATTGAAATAGATAAATACAATTTGAAATAAAATAATAATAAATCCCTAAAGCTATTTACAATGTTTATAAGTAATGGAAGTGGTCTGAGCTCTTTTTACCCCATAGAAATAAATTTTACTTTGTGTGATTTGATATACAGCTATGAGATTTTCGGTCATACAGGCATACGCTTTTACTGGTAACTTTAAAACCTTTTTATTGATAGCAAATAAAACAAAAGACAACTATGCATGCATACGCATATTTGCAATATGAGATATTTCACTAATTTCATACTTTTCAACAAGTCAACAAAGTTGCATTGGCTCAGATACTATATTGTACTCACCATAAGGTACTGTATCTATTTCCCTTTTGCCAGAGATAAATTTCTATACATGTATATACATGCATATTTATATATGATGAATTTCAGGAATAACAACAAGAGCAAAACAAATAGCAACAAAAAAAAAAAAAAAGAATCTCATTGCAATCTTTGTTGAAAATACTAGAATGTGAAATAGAAAAATTGACTTAAAAGATTTACGTAAAAGCTTTATCATTTATGCCCGTAATAACTGTAAATTCAATATACATATGCGAGAGACGACTCTCTTTTTTAAATGATTAATAATAATAATAAAGAAATAATTATCTATTTAATCGGAAATATCAAAGTTAATTATCTCAATATTAATAAAACATCTTAAAATAAACTTATGTCTGTGTCTTCATTCTTCTCTTCTGGGCTCTGAGTGGACTTCAAGTCAACTGGCTGTGTAGTGAGGATTTCATCTATTTAGCAAGGTGGCGTTTGTCATCATCGTGGGCGGCTGGAACTGGCGTGGTCACATCTTGGCGGCTTGGGACAGAGAAAGGGCGGTGCACTGGCTAGTTGTCTACCCCATGGTCATTTTACTGGACTCACTGGTAGATTGTTTCATATTTTCCTCTGTTTGTATATGATAATAATTTTTATCAAATGTTCATTTTCTATCTTGACTAGTTTATTAAATTCTTAAGAAATCAAGAGTTCTTAAAAGAACTATATAATGGATTTCTTAGAAAATGTCAGCAGCGGTCTAGTCCATAAATTTATCTCTAAGTTACTAGATGATTGAAAATCTCGGGAGCCAAAGTAGTGAACGACTTGAATGCCAAAAAAAGAATGAATCTCACAGCACTGACTAAACTATATCAATGCCACTAGCCCTCTGAGAAGCATGAATCAGCCAATCCTTTCAATTTATGTTATCATTTAGATTATAACATTCCTTACAATTTTTCCGATTAAATTCTACATTTTAAGTTTGATATAATGGTTTCCATCTTAAATAACTCAGACCACTTGCTTACAAAATCAATTCAAAAGAATTTTTAACAAGATAACAGTTTAATTATAGCATTATCAAACATTTTGCTTTTGATCAGATTTTTGCAAAAGCAATTAACATTCTTAGTTTACAGAATAAAATTAGTTTTTAGAAAAGTAATTAAAAAAAGAAAATATGTACAATTACATTGGAACAATTGCTTTTCTCTATTTGAATTTTTCAGAGAAAAGCCAAATACATAAAATAACATATCATAAAACATATACAAAAAGGAAAAACAAAAACAACACATGAGTTTATTATGCAATATTTTGTATGTCAATTTCATATTACTTTAAATTGGTGTATGTGGGTATTTTAATGCTCAGACCAACTTCCATTATTAATATAGCACGTTTATATATCTGTTGTGCCTAATATGTACAAATCTATATATGTATCTGCTGTAATATTCTTTACAGCAGATTTTGTGCAAGGCCATTTGATAATGCCTGGCACACAAGGTATGCTTGATGACGCCCTCAAATGGCCACCATATTTGCATAATCTTTGAAAATTTACAGACTAAGTTAAAATGTCATGACACAGAGAAAAAAGATTAAGAAAATGGCATCTCAACTTGTAGGGCATGTTAACTAAATAAACAGCCTGAGATCAGGGTAAAAAAGGAGTAAGGCAGGTATGGGTGGTTAAAGCAGGGAGTTAGCGTTCCAGTAATGGAGAGGTTTGAGTTCAAAACAGGTTTAAAAAAAGAAATAGAATGAGTGAAGATGAAAGTACCATAGAAAGCCTGGTGGTGGTGTTTAAAAACCCTCAGCAGTATCAGTTCAAAGAAATACTAAAAGCTATCACTGAGTTAAAAGATATAGTAATCAGGGATAGGGAAGAAATTAAAGAAATGAAAGTGATGATACAAGACCTCAGAAAAGATGTAAATGAATTAAAAAAGAATGAAGAAAAGAGAAGTGGTGAGAAAAAATTGAAGAGGATCTAGTAAGAGCAGGTTGGAAAAAGAGATAGTGTAGGGAAAGAACAGTTTGTAGGGAAAATAGAATCAAGTCTGAAAAGAAAAAAGAACACAGGAATAGAATTGAATAAAATATAATGGAAAGGACACTTAACAATGCAGAGAAAGCTAACTATGAAAGGACAGCATTAGTAAAATTTATCCAAATAAGAGTATTTAAAGGTGATGAGGAAGAAACCCATTTGATTATTTGGATAGCAAATGATTTTTTTTATTTTCATAAGTCAAATGAAAAAGAGAAGGTTATTATAGTTATGAGCCATTTAAGTGGTCTCGCTTGAGAATGGTGAGAGGCAAATGAACTGTAATCCTCAAACATTCCAAGAATACAGAATGATGATTCTGAAAAGTTTTCAGAGCATGGAAAAACAAGAAGCTATACGCATGAAAATATCCAAGAAAAATATAGAGCAGATAGAAATAAAACTTATATCCAGTTTTTCAATGACAGGCAGTGAAACTGAGAGTGCTGGAAGCTTACATGATGGATCAATTCCAGATTGTAAGGACCATAAAGTATAACCTTCTGATAGGGGTTCAACATAAGTTGGCTGAAAACCACCGTTTGTCAATAGAGGAAGCACTAGAAATATTAGTAGATAGGTAATATGGTGATCTGGAAGAAGAGGAAGATTCTAAGGTTAGGTGGGGAAATTGTAATGGACCCACAGGTAACAGTAACTATAATTCCAAGAAAGAATGGGAAAAGACCCCATGACATGATTAACCTTTTGAACGATGATTATATAATTGGCCGAATGAGTTAAAAATCAAAACTTGTAATTGGCCAACTCACAACTTTAACAAAATCTATTGTTAAAATAGATCACTTTTAATAATATAAATACGTTAGTTTCATTTGTAAAAAGTATATTACTGAATTTTCAGATTACGAAAGCAAACGAAAATCTTTTCAAAAATAAAATTTGATTTATAATTTAAAAAATATTCAATTGCGGTGAAATAAAAGTAACCGCTATTCAACCAACCAAAAAAGATTGCTGACGCAATCTTTTTTTTTTCACTTTATGTTACGATCAATATGTAGCAATAAATAAATAATTCTTGGTAATATCTTAACTATTTTTCTAAAATAATTTGATTTTTAGTATTATTTTATCAATAATAATTTGTAATTCAATTCAAATATTGTTTAAAATGTTGTAAACATTCGTTTATCATTTTCGTAATAAAAATCAAAACGAATGTAACTTTTTACTTTTTGGCAGCCATTACCCTTTCTGACAGAAGTGGGACAGCCAATAAGATTCAAGAAAAGTTGGTGAGGAGGTGGTGCTTTGGTTTTGTTTGACATATATGGTCATTTTTATTGATTTTTTACTTGTAAAATAACTCTGAAGAGGGCACCATCTTACAGAACTTTTGATTTTCTTTCTAATGACGTATCATATGTATACGTGGGATAAAAAGTAGCCGATTTAGAGTGATGTCAAATCTTCTCATTTTTAGATGAGTCATGCATTATAAGAGTTAAAAGGTTTTTTTTAAGTTTTTTTTTGTTTCAAGAAAGGATGCAATGAGCTGCTATTTTTCTGCCAGCTCATATTCATACATATATACTCATAGATGTATTATTAAAATCACATATTGATTATTTTAATAAAACTTATATTTTTATACTAAAAATAAATAATAAAATTTATTTTTTGAAATGGAATTTTAAAAAGTTTTGAAATCAATTAAATAAAAAAAAGGGAAAACAAAACATAAGATTTTAGCAAGTTTTTTTTTTTTTTTGTATAAAAGTTTGTCTTTTGTTTTATTTCTAATTCTAAGAAAATCTTAAAGATAAAAGGGAAAAGAAAGTACAGTACAGAACTTTCCTGCAATTAGCTCTATTGTTGAAACTTTAATAGTGGAAGTATTTTGTACTATCTGTTATGCTGATTAGTTGGAATGTTTTCTAACATTGAAAAAAAACTATAAATTACTGGATTGTCTTTTGTTTAATAATTAATTGAAATTTTGCTGAAGTTAGTGGCTGGTCTGTTGGTTTTGATTCAGCTCGGACTCTGCAACAATTTAAAACCTGCAAAGTAAAATTAAATAAAAAAGTGTAGAGAATATGTTGTATGGCTAGAGGTGTCAGAAATTTCTCCTTTGAGGAACTTCTCCATTACCACCTGAAACTGCCATTGGAAATGCCAACCTTGCATAGGATGTGTAGAGCTAGCTGAATAAATTGGATCCATCTGGAAATCTATGATAAACCACAAAAAGCATAAGGATGAAATACTTCTCACACTGGATCATCACTGATTGATCAGGGTAGCTATAAACAGTTACTGAGTGAACTTTGATTTCATTTTTGCATAATAGAAATATATATTATTTAGTGTCTTAAATGTTTCAATAGTAGAGTGCAGGTCATTGCTGGGAATTTTATTACATTATGTTAAATTAGTTAAAATAAAAAGGGAGAGGAGGTTAAACCCATATATTCTTTAAATATGTTTTTTTATATAGATTTGTAATTACATATACGCTACTAACTTAAATTAACCAGCATTATTATATATGTTTTATTTTATTAATTAACATTACTTTGCTTATCTATCATTATTATACTGGTAGGGTGTATTTACATAAGATTGTATACTCGATCTAAGGGAATAGATATAGGGTTTAACATTTGCAAGAGAGGCTTTGAATGCAGTTAACAAGCATGCTTTTATAGTAAGTCGCCTTTGAATATACCATAATTATTGGTAATTTTCTTTACATTTGAATAAAGTACAGTGCATGTTCCTTCAAGAATGATTTATTAAATCTGGATTAGTAAGAAATAGATTGATATAGTTTGATTAAATAAATGTGAGGGAAAGGAATAAGAAGAAAGAAAGATAGTGTAATAAATATTTCAAGATTGATCAAGTGTTTGTTTATTTTACTTAACTAGTTATGTATGACATTCATCTTATAGAATTTAAGTCTGATATAAATTATTTTATAAATTACATTGCTGTTCATAAATAAATACAATTGTGATTGTGGAAACAATCTGGTTCCAAGTTAGGTATGCTTGGTGGTGCCCTCAAACGGCCACCATATTTGCATAATCTTTGAAAATGAACAAACTAAGTTAAAAGGTCATGGCACAATACTTATGAATTCATATAGGCATAGAATTATATTTAAGTTTATTGAAGACAGGGTTCAAGATATGGCTAATATGTTATATGTCTATGAATAGATTAATACCATGATGTATAAAAATTAAAAAACTTTGTTAAAGAAATAAATTTATATCAATTAATAAGTACCCTTGTAAATAATTTATTATTACATGATTTATTATTTTGCTTATGTATGATCACCTACCTGGATTACCATCATTCATTGGTAGTAATGTATGTTCTCCATGATTTAGAACAGCATTACAAATGGGTCTGTGTAATGGTTACATTATTATATTGAATAAAATATTGTTTTAAATATACATGTGTTAGTTTATTTTTTGATGCTTAAAGCTAGCTGGCACTCTATAATTTATGTAAATAAATAGAGAAAATGTAAAATGTTGAAATATAATTAGTCTGATCATTACAATAGATATTTTAACAATATGATATTGGCTAGCTTTATCACTATTCTATTTTAAAATCTCCTAAATCAGTCAAGTTTAAATTTAAAGCTATCTAAAATATTCTATAGTATTTAAAAAAAAGGAATGTAAAAATTTTTTTTATTGACATCTTAGACCCATTTGTATATATAATTTGAATTATATAATAATAATAATAATAATAATAATGATAATGATGATGGTGATGATGATGATGAATAATTATTATTATTATTATTATTATTATTATTATTATTATTATTATTATTATTATTATATAATTCAAATTATATATACAAATGAGTCTAAGATATCAATAAAAAAAAATTTTACATTACTTTTTCCAAATACTATAGAATATTTTAGATAGCCTTCAATTTTAACTTAATTGATTTAGGAGATTTTAAAATAATAATAATAATAATAATAATAATTATTATTATTATTATTATTATTATTATTATTATTATTATTATTATTATTATTATTATTATTATTATTATTATTATTATTATTATTACGTTTCAATAAAGGCTTTATTGATCTCAATGGTTTACATAAGTTTGTATCTAGAAAATGTGAAATTTAACATACAATGAATAATATTAGGGTACACACATATAAATGAATTTAGTGGTTACACTTTGTGGTTGATGGACTATAACCAGTACTAGTCGGATATATATATATGGTCGAGGTTCGAGTGAGATTTATCGCACTCAACAGCGACAAGTAATTATATAATTAAACACACGAACACGGTAGTGGAGTTAATAGGTTTATATACATAAATACATATACAAGGATTAATATATAATACAATTATTACAAAGGTAAACTGACTAACACATTATTATACAACTCTAGTCTTAAAGGCCCGCAGGCTTACAATAAACAATATTAAAGTCTATACGACCTGTAATGGTCCCTAGGTCTACTTTAGTACGTTCGGAGGTAGACCTCTCCGCGAGACGAGCTGAAAGTGAAGTAGTGTCTGTGCACTCAGGAAAACGCATCCATTCCTCAACTTCACCTAGCAAGTCTAACCTTGTTTTTTCCCGCCGTCCCGGTTTGTAACACTCTCTATTTCCATTGGTCATCCCATGACACGAGGTACAAAGTGGTCAGTCTGGTTATCTCTGACCAACCTTAATCATTTCTGTGATGCCTTTAGCATAAACGCACATACTTGAATATTTGTAATAGTTACATTATTATTGCGTATCTCTGTTAATAAGCATACACACACATACTTGTATTCATTTGTAACAGTTACATTATTATTGCGTGTATCTGTTAATACACACACATATATGGAGTTAATAGAGTTATTATTATTGCGTGTATATGTGAATACACACACACATAGCACGCCTCCCCCAAGTTCAGCGACGTAACATTTTTTTTTTTTTTTTTTTTAAAAAAAAAAGATTTTTTTTTCATTTCTTCTTCTCTGAACTTAACACATAATCGTGCAGGCGGAGGGGAATTTTTGTTCTCCTCTTTGCGCGTGGGGGTGATTTAGTTTCACCATCTGTAACTATTTCATTTTCTTCACTATTTTGATTTTCCTCGTCAGCAGTAATGATTTCTGTTTCACTTTTAGTTTCATAGTGAGTATCATTTTCTTTGTCATCATTACTTTTAAACAATTGCGGAGTGCATTCTGTTATTGCACTCTTGCGCAATTGGTTAATGTGCTTACGTAATATTTTGCCGTCTGCCATACGAACAGCAACCACTTGTTTACTTAAATGGCGTACAACGTATGCTTGAGTCCACGATTTATTTAAATTATTTTTCACCCAGATTCGTTCATCAGGTGAAAATTTGTTGTTTATTGTAATCGGCATTTGATGCTCTTTTGATGGCATTATTGCTGAGAGTTTTGTGCGTAACTTCCGGCCTAAATATTTTTCTGCAGGTGATCTGCCCGTTTTAGCTGTGGGTGTGGAATGCTGATATAGCAACGCCATGAAAACTGCCTCTTGGAGTCTTCCTTTTCCCAATTTATTCATGGATGACTTTAAGCTTTGTACCGCTTTCTCGGCCAGTCCATTTGATTGGGGGTGGTAGGGGGGGGTAAGGATGTGTTTAATCCCCCATTCCTGCATAAATTCGGCAAATTTTTCAGACGTGAAACCGGTTCCATTATCGGATACGAGGGTTTCCGGTAGCCCATGGTATGAAAAAATTTCCATGAGCTTGTCCAGTGTCTCATCCGAACTTGTGTTTTTCACTGTTTTATATTCTGACCATCCTGAGTAGGCATCGACCACTACCAGAAATAATTGTCCGTGGATTGGACCGCAGTGGTCAATGTGAATTCTCTGCCAAGGTTTCTCTGCTTCTTTCCATGCTTCATATTTCGCTGGGGGTGCTTTTGCACATGACTGACAGCTAGAACATTTTTTTATGAATGTTTCTATATCAGTGGTGATTCTCGGCCACCATACATAACTACGGGCTAACGCTTTTGCCCTGACAATGCCTGGATGACCTTCATGTAATAAATTTAGCATGTGCGATCTGCCTATTTTTGGTATTAGGACCTGATCGCCTTTAAGAATGCAACCTTTACATATTGATAGTTTTTTGCGAGCTTTCCATAGCTCTATGTGCAAAAACGGAGGACGTTGTGCTGGCCAGCCTCTTCTAATTTTCTCCATCAGCCATTTGTAGCCAGCGTCTTCATTGGTCCATGCTGCTACTTTTCGGCTATTAAGAGTCTGGCTTTGAAGCGCGTCAATGTAATTGACTTCTATTTCGCTTGTAGTGTTCTCTGAGTTGTCAGGCATTCGGGATAACGCGTCGGCGTGACCAATAGTCTTTCCCTTTTTATATTCCAGACTGTAATCATACCCAGAGAGTATGTTAATCCATCTCAACATGCACGGGCTGAGGTGTTCCGGAATTTGTTTGATGCCTAAAATTCCCAGAAGTGGTTTGTGGTCTGTCATGATTTTGAAATAACGACCGTATAAATACTGGTGGAATTTACGAATTCCAAATACTATGGCTAGCGCTTCTTTGTCCAGCTGACTATAATTTTTTTCAGCTTGGGACAAAGTGCGCGACGCGTATGCTATAGGACGTTCCCCAGATTGAGCTGGGTGACATATTACTGCCCCCACTCCATATTCTGATGCATCAGTCGTTAGTGTTATCTCAAGATCGCTATTATAGTGTACCAGTAATTTGTTTGATACGAGAAAAGCTTTAGTATTTTGAAAAGCCCTTTCTTGTGTTGCTTCCCACTTCCATTTCTGATTCTTTTTCAGTAGCTCGTATAATGGTTTGGCTATGTGAGCTTTGCCCTCTAGGAAGTTCTCAAAATAGTTTACCAAACCCAAAAAAGCCTGCAATTGTTTTACGTTACTAGGCCTTCTAGCTTCTGACACTGCTTTGACCTTTTCGGGAGATGGCCTTGTCCCAGAGCTAGAGACTATGTGCCCTAAAAACTTTAATTCAGTGGCCTTCCATATGCATTTTTGCGTATTTAATTTCGCTCCAAACTCTTCTAGCCTTTGACAGACAGTAGTTAGACGACTATGCAATTCATTTTCTGAACTTGCCGTAATTAATATGTCGTCAAAATAAGGGATAACGCCCTGGCATCCAGTAAGCAGAGTTTCAATTTTTGCTTGGAATATACTGGGAGCGGACGCTATGCCAAAGGGAAGGCGTTTGCATTTAAATAGACCCACATGAGTAGTCAGTGTTAGAATTTCGGCAGCCTTATTTGTTACTGGAATTTGATGGAAGGCCGCATCTAAATCTAGTTTAGCAAAATATTTTGATTTTTGCAGTGATGCTAGTATTTCTCTGGAGTTTGGGACGGGGTAGGCGTGTTTATTTAGAGATTTGTTGACAGTTATGCGATAATCGCCGCACAAGCGTATCTGTCCGTTAGGTTTGGTGATCACGACCAGCGGAGTCGCCCACTCTGTTTCCTCTGTCGGTTCTAGAACGCCGTTCTTCACTAGCTCATTTATTTCTTTCGCTACTTTTTCTTTTTGTGCGAAAGGGACCTTTCGAGGTCTGCAAATTATTGGCACGGCCTCTGGTGACATTTCCAGTGACACAGGTTTAGTTTTAATCAAACCAGGATTGATTAAAACTAAAGGGAACCGATCTTTTATGTCTTTTTCACTGTCAATTTTTTTGACCAATGAAATTTCAATTCCGAGTTCTGTAAACCAGTCACGACCAATGAGAGGGTTTATGGGGGCGTGTACAATATATAGCGGCAAGATTGAAATGTTGCCTTTATTACTAGTAATTTTAGCTTGGACTACACCTTTAATTTTTATTTCTTTACCATTTACGTCCAATGCTCTAAGCTTAGTATTGCTAAGCCTAGGGGGCTCTCTTATTTCCGCCCTGATCGAATTCCAGTCGGCTACGGAAATTAAAGAAATGCCGCTACCGCTGTCTATTTCCATTGACAGGGGTTTTCCGTAAACTTTCACAGTAGTCATAAATTTCTGTGCTTGATTTATAACGTTATTTATAACAATATTACATTTAGTTTTATTAATACTTTGTATTTTATTTCCGTTAACTTGGTCAATTGTTCTATTTTCACACATTCTCGCCATGTGACCTATTTTTTTACACAGTCTACATCGATCGTGTTTGAAATAGCAATCTTTGGATATGTGACCTAGTTTTCCGCAACAATAGCACTTTGTTCGACTTTTATTTGTCTGTTTAATGATTTTGTTATCGGAAGACCCTTTGTTGAGTTTTTCAACACCAAATATTCCTGTTTGATCGCTATCAACGCCTTTTTTCACAGCAAATTCTTTTGCTTGCTCTACTACTATTTCGTGAGCGATACTGCGTTTGATAGCTTCACGATAATTTATGTCTTCATCAGCCAGTAACTGCTGCCTCAAACTGTCGCTATTCATTCCACATAGGAATTGTTCCAGTAGCGCTTCTTCTAAATATGAATCATAACAGCAGTTTTTTGCGAGTTCGCGTAGGGCTGAGTCGTAATCCTGCGTATTTTCGTTTCTGCCTTGATGGCGATTTCGAAAATGAAGTCTGGCGATGTGCCTAGACGGGCGAGGATTAAAATAATTTGACAAACGATGTTTTAACTCATCGTAGGTTAATTTTTCAGGAGTGTTGGGTTCTGCTAATCTGTTAGCTATTTGTATGACCCCTTTTCCTGCAAAACATAATAATGTCGCTGTTTTATACGTATCTTCCTCTACTCTGTTAATAAAACAGTAATTTTCAATCTGTTGAACGTACAGGGGCCACTCATTTGCCTCTCTGATGTCAAACTCAGATATTGTCGATTGCATTTTAGGCAATTTATATAACTAACTCGTTTAATACCGTAGGTTCGTTCGCTACTTCAGTAATTCTGCCTGACTTATTTGGTTGTCAGCAGACTGCTAGGGTTCAAATTGAACTGTTACGACTGCGCCAGTGCAATATCCAGTACTAGTCGGATATATATATATGGTCGAGGTTCGAGTGAGATTTATCGCACTCAACAGCGACAAGTAATTATATAATTAAACACACGAACACGGTAGTGGAGTTAATAGGTTTATATACATAAATACATATACAAGGATTAATATATAATACAATTATTACAAAGGTAAACTGACTAACACATTATTATACAACTCTAGTCTTAAAGGCCCGCAGGCTTACAATAAACAATATTAAAGTCTATACGACCTGTAATGGTCCCTAGGTCTACTTTAGTACGTTCGGAGGTAGACCTCTCCGCGAGACGAGCTGAAAGTGAAGTAGTGTCTGTGCACTCAGGAAAACGCATCCATTCCTCAACTTCACCTAGCAAGTCTGACCTTGTTTTTTCCCGCCGTCCCGGTTTGTAACACTCTCTATTTCCATTGGTCATCCCATGACACGAGGTACAAAGTGGTCAGTCTGGTTATCTCTGACCAACCTTAATCATTTCTGTGATGCCTTTAGCATAAACGCACATACTTGAATATTTGTAATAGTTACATTATTATTGCGTATCTCTGTTAATAAGCATACACACACATACTTGTATTCATTTGTAACAGTTACATTATTATTGCGTGTATCTGTTAATACACACACATATATGGAGTTAATAGAGTTATTATTATTGCGTGTATATGTGAATACACACACACATAG
>JAQFVV010008769.1:0-23056 GCA_028023455.1 Epiperipatus broadwayi | reverse complement strand
TAGATAGATAGATAGATAGATAGATAGATAGATAGATAGATAGATAGATAGATAGATAGATAGATAGATAGATAGATAGATAGATAGATAGATAGATAGATAGATAGATAGATAGATGGGCGGGCGGGCGGGCGGGCGGGCGGGCGGACGGACAGACAGACAGACAGACAGACAGACAGACAGACAGACAGACAGACAGACAGACAGACAGACAGACAGACAGACAGATAGATAGATAGATAGATAGATAGATAGATAGATAGATAGATAGATAGATAGATAGATAGATAGATAGATAGATAGATAGATAACAAATTTAAAATGTCAAATATGCATTTATTATTTTAAAATTAACACTGGTTAATTTATAATAAGATAGTCCATTCCTTTCACTAATGTTATGAATCTTTTGTAAACTTTTAAATATGTGAGTAGTAAATGGGTTAATTACTAAAATAACATTACATAACACTTTTAGTTTACGTTTAATATTTGCATTAACATCTGTAATCCATTCTATATATGAGCAATTGATGAATAGTATAGTATGTGCTACCCCTAATCTGATTATAAATTGACTTCTGGCTATCAATTAACTACAAATCTTTATTTTATAATATTTTTCATGTTAATAACTAAAAATTTCAATATTCTAAGCTTTAATCCCAAGCTAACTAGATTGTATAGTTATATAAGCTTAACACTATTTTAAAATTATATAACTGAAAGATGCATGCTTATTACTGAAACAGACAGATCGGAGAACCGATCTTCGTTTCAGGTGTTTTTATGTACGGTAATTCAAACCACTGTTCGCCCGCAGTGGGATTTTGTCTATTTTAATTTATAATAAAAATTAATTATATATTTTATAGTTTATCAGTCAATGTGTAAAGATGCCGTATATAAATGTCGCAAACCATGAAATAATATTTGTGTGTGCGTGGTTTGCGAATTTATATCATTTAATTTAAAGTTTCAGTGCGGGCGTATTTGTTTTAAATTTTAGTTTTAAAATTGTATAAAGTCGTTTAAAAATACTGATCAAAAATCACATTCCTTTGATCAGTGTTTTTAATTAAAATCTAATTGCACAAATGTTCAGAGCAATTAAGTTGTAGTCAAAATTAGTAAGGAATTTTTATATGTAATTAATGTATCGATTTAAGAATAGCGTATAAAATTAAAAGATTGCTAGAAACAGATAATTGATTGTTGGTCAAGCTGAAAAGGAGGCGGAGCCTAAAACAAAAACAAGTCGGAAAAGGTCAGCAGTGGCTACTTTAGAAAAAAACTTGATTCTAACTTTGGTCGTGTTTGAGAGAGAGTCTCGAGACAACACAGCAGTTAATAACAATTCAAATATCTTATTAAGAAGTTTACCAGTGAATCGCCATGTTCATGGGCTAATTGCCAGGAGCTGGTCCTTGCCCGCCAATATGGATCCTCGTGCCGCTGTTTGATCATGTTTCATATACTTCAGAATTTCCAACTTCCAATCTCAAAATTTACTATGCCTTACAAATAACTCTTCAAAAATGCGCGCCTACGTTACAAGTCAAGCTGGATGAAGAAAAAGAGAACTTTGTTACACGAACTTTAATTTTCTTCCGTGCTTAATATTATTAATCAAGTGAATCATATGTAAGTCTTTATATCATTTATAATGCTATTATTTAACCTGTCAGTAAATTTTCTTTTCTTTTTAACCCTCTGCTCTAGTCTTTAGAAATCATTTATAAAATTGTAATTAATAGTAATAATATTTCAACTGAATGCATTTATATTTTCTTATGTTGCTTATTTCATAAACAAACATTGCCAATAGTAATATTTCCAAATCTGTGTAAACTAGTGTGTAATAATGATCAATTTAATTTAAAAGTAATTTCATGTTCTGAATTAAATATTCTTTCACATTCCGAGTTAGTAAATGTTAAATCACTTTATTATTCTATGTTCAGTTGTTATAAAATTACAATCTAAGTTTCAATCTTAAATATATATATAATCGTTTCAAAGTGTTCATTAATGTTATGTATAATATGAGAAATAATTCACTGAATAATTTGATACTATCGCTACCGCCTGTTAACCCGGAGGGTTAGAGTTTCAGAGTAAATTTAACTAATCTTTGTTCTCACCGTCAGTTAATTTCGCTATGTTTTTATTGGGATAAGGATCTCAGCCTGTGGCGTAGAAACAGACAAATAGTTTCCAGGTTTTATATAATTTCTTTTAAAAAATCCGCTTCAAGTATTCGTCCTTCACGTTTGTGGCAATGCCTTCCCTTCGCTGAAGTCAGCGTCTCGCCATTCTACCATTGGGGAATGAAAGCAGTTTTTCTTTCCCGGTAATCTCTTGGATCACCGGGGTTCGAAATGACCCCGGCTGGTTGTCGTGTCCCGGAACTACTCGGGGGTATTAAGCCTTGTCAAAGTACAAGCCGCCCGGTATTCCGTTAATGCACCGCAATTGATTACTGTAGGGCTCTTGAATATAGGCAACCACCAGTTCATATATTTTCCACGTCGTATTTATATAAAGCCACCAGTTCATCTATTTTCCACGTCGTATTTATATAAAACCACCAGTTCACCTATCTCTTATGTCGTATTTATATAAAACCATCTCCACTGTTCGTCTACGTTTCGGCTCGAGCCTATTCAAATAAAATAAGTAAACAAAAATCTTTAGATAAATATTTTTTCCAATGCTCTAATACTCTGATTCTCTTAACCACCTGTCAATTATTTAACTATCCAGCTATTGGCATAAGTTTGTTTACTAAATAAAACGTTTACTAAAGACTAGTAGCCAAATGCAAGAGGATTTATGAAGTCTTACCGTACTGTATAACACTATATTTATATGCTGTATATTTCTATTATATAACATTATATTCGTGTGCTTTCTATTTGTCTTATTTAACACTATATTTATATGCTTTATATTTTGCTTATTAAACACTTTATTTAATCTTAATCTTTGTGTCCTCCACCTTATTACTCTCTAAGTCTATTTAGCCACTTACTGTCTGTATTGGCAACTTAAATATATACGTTACATGAATGACCGTCCCAGTATCTAGAGTCTAATAAACCTATATATCATTAACTGTAGGCATTTAGTCCATGTTCTAAGCTGAGCTAGAAAAGGGATAACCCTGTGCTGGTGTAAAGTCATCATCGGTTGGTCATGCCGGGGTTTGGGTTTGAATTCAGTTGGCGTTTTGGGAATTTATTCTTAAACGTGGACTGGGTTTGAACTCGGGTACTGTGTATGAGTAAGCGTGGTGTATTTATACCGGTACAGTTATTATATTTTTGGACGCCCTCCGTGGTGCTCGATGAAGAAATCTCCCACACCCTGCAGAGTGAACGGAAGTAAACAGTTAAATGATAAAAATATTCAATTTTTTTTTTTTGTCGTTTGTCATAATATTGATACGTATTTGGCGTATTAAAATGCGCAAGTTAAATTATAGTAGTAAAACAAGTAATATAAATTTTTTTTTTCCCCTCACACAAAGGTTCAGTAAAGTACTCCCAAATATTGTTAAGTCAGAGTGAAGATTTTTTTTTTGAAAAGAGAGCGGAAGCAATTCGTGCGTGTAATTAATTAAAATAAATGAGTATTCCATAATGTTTTTGCGAGTTCATTCTTGTCGTTTAAATCATATGAAAAAAATAAAGAAGTAGAATTAAGTCCAGTTCTGAAAAATAAAAATGTGTACGCATATATATATATTTTCGTTTGTTGTGAAAAATATTTTTTGTAAAAAAAGAACAAAGAAGTAGGATCATTCTTGAGTTTTAGAAATAAACACGTGTGTGCATATATATGTTGTAATATAAAAAAAAAAAAAAACCTTACCGGAGTCAGTATTAAATTTTTTTTTCTGCCTATATAAAACAGTAAATCTTAAATCAAATAATTATTAGGTCATATAAAAGTATATATTTGGGGATCAGTGGATTAAATTATCTATTGGTCACATGTTGCTGGCTGGCGCCTATCAAATAAATTTGTCAGTAAACATGTTTGTCCATACAGCAGTGGCGAGTGTTGTTTTAAAAGAGAATAGGGTGGCATATATAAAAAGAGAGAATTACTGACAGAAATACAAAAAAATACTATGTTATGTACCCATTATGAATATGTATGTATTATAGGACTGAGGAGAACAGTGCGAACTGGGTGAAATAAAGTTTTTTTCTTCCCTGTATATATTTTAGTAATGATTTTAGACATGTCATATGATATTCCTAAATAAAGAAAAAAAACGTAGATAACAAAAACCAGACTGAACGTAGGCGAAGGAAGAAAGAGAGAAAGGAAGTAAGCCACACAAACAGTATCAGCAGCGGAGGAGGATTTGGCACAAGGAGCAGGGATCAGTAACCTTTTATGATATATACAAATCAAAGCGTTGTACGAATCAAAGTCTTATGCTAAAAACATTTCTAAGGAAAAACGAAGCAGAAATGGCAGACATAGAAGGAAACAAACAGAGGGAGCACGATCGCGATGCGAAGTTTAACGCGATCCTCAGAGAGGGGGGAGAGGACAGAAAGATCATGATGGCCATGTTGGCGCGTATGGTACAGATTGAAGAATGGTATATGGGGTCGGACGTTAAAACAGTTAGGGAAGGTAAAGAAATTATTAGTGCGAGGAGTGGAGCAGAGGACACAGAACTTCAACCAACTAAAATAAGGTTGGAACCTCGTGAGATTAGATTAGTGAATACAAATGCCAACTCTACTCAACAAAAATGTAAAGAATTAGATGTGACAGAAATTACTCAGAGTCAAAGTTTTACTCTAGCAGATTTAGCTAAAGATGAAGTAATTACTGAGGAAACGGTCGTTTCAAATCTAATGCAAGCCAGCCCATCTCAAAGTGATGACACCAGTTTAGTACCTTCTAATGGAGTGGCTGTATCGATGTTGAAAGATATCAATAGAACAAAAGATACTGTTTTGAATAAATCTTCTGAAATCATAATTAATAATTCTGAGTTATCTTTTCATAATAATGATAAAGATGTTCTGTGGAAAAGTGATGATGAAAGATTAATGAAGTCATCAAAGTTAAAGTTTAAAAATGATGCTGAATGGCCTCTTGATATGAAAACGAAGAAAGTGGACAGATCTTTAGTTGTGTACAATGCTGCCCATTTTAATAAAACCTATAATTATTTGTTTATGAAATATGATCAGAACAAAATTGATGAGGAGCTGAACTCATTAAACAGAAATAATAAACTTTATTTTAAAGCATGGACATATGTTAAAAAAAATAGTTTCATAAAAAATGGAGAAAAACTTCTCAACTCCCAAAGTGAAAATGTTATAATGGATGCCATTAGATCACAGAAAGTTAGAGAAATTCTTTTAAAGCAAGATACTTTTAATAATGAACAATATAATAATATACCAAAGCACAATATGGTGACCGCTTTTGCTATTTTACTAAGAGATCTAAAAAGACAAGTAAAACCTTATATACCTCCCGACCCAGGGAAAAGGTAGAAATCGCAATAAATGATGACCCGGAAAATGACCACTATGACATGCACATGATGATGAGAAAAGGAATTACGGCAATACACCCACCTTTATAAATGTTAAGTTCAAACCCTCACCCAGACTGTTCTCCAAGGTCAAATCAATAAAAAAATCAATTAGGTAAAAAAATGAATGAAGAAAATGTAACCAGAAATTATGTATAATCATTTTTTTTTTTTGTTGTTTTTTTTTATAAAGTGACAAGAAATGAAACAGACAGATCGGAGAACCGATCTTCGTTTCAGGTGTTTTTATGTACGGTAATTCAAACCACTGTTCGCCCGCAGTGGGATTTTGTCTATTTTAATTTATAATAAAAATTAATTATATATTTTATAGTTTATCAGTCAATGTGTAAAGATGCCGTATATAAATGTCGCAAACCATGAAATAATATTTGTGTGTGCGTGGTTTGCGAATTTATATCATTTAATTTAAAGTTTCAGTGCGGGCGTATTTGTTTTAAATTTTAGTTTTAAAATTGTATAAAGTCGTTTAAAAATACTGATCAAAAATCACATTCCTTTGATCAGTGTTTTTAATTAAAATCTAATTGCACAAATGTTCAGAGCAATTAAGTTGTAGTCAAAATTAGCAAGGAATTTTATATGTAATTAATGTATCGATTTAAGAATAGCGTATAAAATTAAAAGATTGCTAGAAACAGATAATTGATTGTTGGTCAAGCTGAAAAGGAGGCGGAGCCTAAAACAAAAACAAGTCGGAAAAGGTCAGCAGTGGCTACTTTAGAAAAAAACTTGATTCTAACTTTGGTCGTGTTTGAGAGAGAGTCTCGAGACAACACAGCAGTTAATAACAATTCAAATATCTTATTAAGAAGTTTACCAGTGAATCGCCATGTTCATGGGCTAATTGCCAGGAGCTGGTCCTTGCCCGCCAATATGGATCCTCGTGCCGCTGTTTGATCATGTTTCATATACTTCAGAATTTCCAACTTCCAATCTCAAAAGTTACTATGCCTTACAAATAACTTTCAAAAATGCGCGCCTACGTTACAAGTCAAGCTGGATGAAGAAAAAGAGAACTTTGTTACACGAACTTTAATTTTCTTCCGTGCTTAATATTATTAATCAAGTGAATCATATGTAAGTCTTTATATCATTTATAATGCTATTATTTAACCTGTCAGTAAATTTTCTTTTCTTTTTAACCCTCTGCTCTAGTCTTTAGAAATCATTTATAAAATTGTAATTAATAGTAATAATATTTCAACTGAATGCATTTATATTTTCTTATGTTGCTTATTTCATAAACAAACATTGCCAATAGTAATATTTCCAAATCTGTGTAAACTAGTGTGTAATAATGATCAATTTAATTTAAAAGTAATTTCATGTTCTGAATTAAATATTCTTTCACATTCCGAGTTAGTAAATGTTAAATCACTTTATTATTCTATGTTCAGTTGTTATAAAATTACAATCTAAGTTTCAATCTTAAATATATATATAATCGTTTCAAAGTGTTCATTAATGTTATGTATAATATGAGAAATAATTCACTGAATAATTTGATACTATCGCTACCGCCTCTGAAACTTAACCCTCCGGGTTAGAGTTTCAGAGTAAATTTAACTAATCTTTGTTCTCACCGTCAGTTAATTTCGCTATGTTTTTATTGGGATAAGGATCTCAGCCTGTGGCGTAGAAACAGACAAATAGTTTCCAGGTTTTATATAATTTCTCTTAAAAAATCCGCTTCAAGTATTCGTCCTTCACGTTTGTGGCAATGCCTTCCCTTCGCTGAAGTCAGCGTCTCGCCATTCTACCATTGGGGAATGAAAGCAGTTTTTCTTTCCCGGTAATCTCTTGGATCACCGGGGTTCGAAATGACCCCGGCTGGTTGTCGTGTCCCGGAACTACTCGGGGGTATTAAGCCTTGTCAAAGTACAAGCCGCCCGGTATTCCGTTAATGCACCGCAATTGATTACTGTAGGGCTCTTGAATATAGGCAACCACCAGTTCATATATTTTCCACGTCGTATTTATATAAAGCCACCAGTTCATCTATTTTCCACGTCGTATTTATATAAAACCACCAGTTCACCTATCTCTTATGTCGTATTTATATAAAACCATCTCCACTGTTCGTCTACGTTTCGGCTCGAGCCTATTCAAATAAAATAAGTAAACAAAAATCTTTAGATAAATATTTTTTCCAATGCTCTAATACTCTGATTCTCTTAACCACCTGTCAATTATTTAACTATCCAGCTATTGGCATAAGTTTGTTTACTAAATAAAACGTTTACTAAAGACTAGTAGCCAAATGCAAGAGGATTTATGAAGTCTTACCGTACTGTATAACACTATATTTATATGCTGTATATTTCTATTATATAACATTATATTCGTGTGCTTTCTATTTGTCTTATTTAACACTATATTTATATGCTTTATATTTTGCTTATTAAACACTTTATTTAATCTTAATCTTTGTGTCCTCCACCTTATTACTCTCTAAGTCTATTTAGCCACTTACTGTCTGTATTGGCAACTTAAATATATACGTTACATGAATGACCGTCCCAGTATCTAGAGTCTAATAAACCTATATATCATTAACTGTAGGCATTTAGTCCATGTTCTAAGCTGAGCTAGAAAAGGGATAACCCTGTGCTGGTGTAAAGTCATCATCGGTTGGTCATGCCGGGGTTTGGGTTTGAATTCAGTTGGCGTTTTGGGAATTTATTCTTAAACGTGGACTGGGTTTGAACTCGGGTACTGTGTATGAGTAAGCGTGGTGTATTTATACCGGTACATTACATACCTGTGTTTATATATGTATGGACGGTTGAAGAGTTGGAGTGTGGAGTAGATTGAAGCCTGCCCCTTAAAGTATGAGGATTGGCTATCTTAATATATATCTGAGCACTTATAGCTTATATGTGTAGAGATGGTAATCTGAACTAACTGATGATTGCTGGTTTAGCATGAAATATGTATATTGGTGATTATTTATCTTTTCAACATATATGTGTTCAAGTGTATCAGTGTTATGAGATAGTGGGGAGAGTGGTGGGTTATGTGAAGGTCTGTGCTCATATACCCTATAAATTAGTTATTTGCTAATTTCAGGCATTTCTGATTCCTCAAATTTCTTTTACCGTAATTTACATTTAATATGGACAGTAGTTTATTCTGAATTATTCCATCCTAGAGTCATCTATATAAGTGCAAATAATAAAGTTAGTAATAGTGACCATTTGAATGTGTGTTATTTAGTGATTCTCATTGATGATGGTCAGTAGTACAAAAAAAGGCTGGGAACCATGGAATTCCCATCTAATATTTATTTGTTATTTATGCTTGCAATGATAGTTATCACTGATAACGATGTTAAAAGTAAAGTAGGAGACATGTATTAGACATATCCTATCTTTTTTGCCAAAAATTAAAAACGCCTTTAATGTCTGTGTAGCTGAGATCATTAAAACATTGATTTTAATTTAGTATAGGACAGACCTACATGGTTATAAACAGATTGGCTCAGTTTCAAACATTAAGGTGTGTAAATTTTTAAGTCAGGAGCTTGAATGGAATAGTGGAGTTAAAACTGAATGCTATAGGAATATAAATTATTACCATTTCTTGCTGACAAGCCCAATAATCTGAAGATCTGTTTGTCACTCCAATAATAGTGTCCATTGATGTAGATGACTCTAATGTGAAATAATACTACTGCTAATACAGTAATAATATGTTCATAAATATACATGTTGAACATGGAAATTATTACTATAATTTATGTATTAAAATATCATACAAGAAGTATAATAATATAAATAGAACAAATTAATGCATTAATATAATAGAATTATATTGTCCTATTTTCCTGAAGGTTTGTGATGATGGTTTTTTAGTCATATTTAATATATTGAACTATTTCCATTATCTTATTATTAAATATTGAACGTCTTTAGAAAAATTTAACTTTATTTAAGAAGTATTAGTCACCTCTCTTCTTTGGGTGATTCTGGCCTGACCAGTGTCAGTAATAGCATGGAAATTGAACCTGGATTCTTAGATTCTTGGATATTGAAATTTAAGGTAACACTCTAACCAACTGCACCATCCCACTAAAGATAACAGATAAATATATGAAATTTCTACTGAATGTTATCTTTGGTAAGCTGGCTCAGTTGGTTAGGGTGTTATCTTAAATTCAATGTTCAAAAATTTAAGAGTCCAGGTTCGATTACCATGCTAGCACTGTCACTAGCCAGGCAGATAAGTATAGGAAATTTCTACTGAATCTTCACCAGGTTGTTGCACTTGATTATAGCATTACCTTAAAATTCAATATTCAAAAATTTAAGGGTTCAGGTTCAATTTCCATGCTAGTACTGGCACTGGTCAAGCCAGCAACACATGAAAAAGAGAAGAGAATAATAATCTCTTGAAATGTTGTGTATATACTAACCTGTGTGCTATTACTAACTGTTGAATGTAATTGGAAGATTTTGGAAGATTTAAATAAAGTTAATTTTTTTTTAAGACATTCAATACTTAATATTAGACGATGGAAATCGTCCAATATATAAATACAAGAATCTCGGCCTCAGGGTGGCCTTCGAGCATTCCATCATCAGATTTTCAATTGGATGGACGGTTGAAGAGTTGGAGTGTGGAGTAGATTGAAGCCTGACCATTAAAGTATGAGGCTTGGCTATTTTAATATATATCTGAGCACTTAGAGCATATATGTGTGGAGATGGTAATCTGGACCAACTGATGATTGCTGGTTTAGCATGAAATACGTATAGTGGTGATTGTTTATCTTTTCAACATATGTGTGTTCAAGTGTATCAGTGTTATGTGATAGTGTGGAGAGTGGTGGGTCATGTGAAAGTCTGTGCTCATATACCCTATATATTACATATATAGACACAGGTATATAATAAGCCTGTGTGTTTCAGTTATAAATACAATATTGTACTGCTTTAGACTTTGCTTTGAGGCTATGCAGCTAGGTTTCCAATATTATCTGTTAGTCAAACCATTAGGTTTGACTAACAGATAATATTATTAGTACAATATATATCCCATATTTTATCCAATATTTATATTTTATAGCACAAATATTGAGTTCATTACGATTTCTCTTTTTTTTAGTTTCATAATAAATTAATAAAACAGAAATGGAAAAAAAAAATCAATTTTTTTCCTACATTTTTTAAAAGTTGTTTTTATATTATTGAAATCAAACTTTGATAATTATTATAAGAGCATTTCGCAAATAGTTTTAATATTAGCTTTGTACTCGTTCTATTTTTTTATCTGTCTTTTTTTTTTTGTATAAAAAATATACAAGGAAAGTTAAATAAGCACACACAAGTAATAACCTTCGTTAAGTCATATCTATCTAATTTGATATGAAGTCGTGAACTTGAGACTGAATTAGGAGGAGTTTATCGTTTTTTATTGCTAAAATGGAAAACCATCTGTTAATCGAACTTCGACAAGCTGAAATAATTTTATATTTTTTTCAATCAAATTTAAAATTTTTGCAGTTGAAAATTAAATTTTATTTAAAAGCAAGTTTTTATGAAACTAAAAGTAAATAGTGAAATATGAAATTATTAATCCACAGAACGTATTATATATATTTAAAAAATATAATAAAAAAACATTCAAAAGACTTAACATTATTTTAATATAGGTAATTACTACGTTGCTATTAAATATGTTATTGTTTATCTGGGTTTTGCTGCTGGAAAGTATTTTCCAGCTATTTACAGTAATAATGAACTATCAACAGTTAAAAGAGTTCGTCACAATACACAAGTGTAAATGTTGCTAGTCACAACCAATAGGTTAGAAGACTATTGTGATTGTTTCAGTAAATCAAATACTTCCAATCAAATTGATTTGCCTCATGAAAGATCTGATGATACTATTTGCTACCAACAGCTTTTACTTTAAGCTTAAGGATGCCTGAAGGTGTCTGCAAATTGTAACAACAGGCATTATTGAAAGAATAATTCCAGACCTGTGAATTTCTTCTAAACATGACTTGGAAACAGCTTTTTTTTTCTTTTTCAAAAGGGTAACAGTTTTATATTTAGCTGTTCTACCTTATTGAAAAATAGTTAAATTTATTGTGCTAGTTATATGATCAATTTGTTAAACACTTTGTCTATTTTTTATGTTATTAAACAAGGCAAAACTCTCTCCATACAGTAATGCCACCCTGTGCGCATCAGAGTAGTCAATGGATGCCAGAAGGCTTGTGCATAAAATCCCTATCTAATGCCTACTCATCCAATATCCCCAGACTAGTTTCTGGCTTGTGAGAAGCCTTGGATCTGAGAGTACTGCACCTAAGATCTAGGTGCAGTACTCTCAACTCTAAGGCTCCTCACTGATGATGGCCCACAAGCCAGAAACTAGTCTGGGGATATTGGATAAGTAGGCATTAGATAGGAATTTTATGAACAAGCCTTCTGGCATCCATTGATTACTCTGACTCGCACAGAGTGGCAGTACTGTATGAAGAGAGTTTTGCCTTGTTTAATAACAATTATGTGCTAGTATGAGATAGTGATCATGTGATTTTTATATTGTTGTAGTTTCATTAGTAAGCCATGATACTGATCTAGAGAATTCTATGTTTTTGAACATGTTTATTATTGAGGGCAAGTTTAACTCATTCACTACCAATTCTATTTTGCTACACTTCTAGTGGAAGTTTCAATTACTCTTACAATATTTTATTTTTACAATTAAATCTTTATTTTATACCATTTTAAACAAGGCAAAACTCTCTATACAGTAGTTCCACCCTGTGCAAAACAGAGTAATCAATGGATGCCAGAAGGCTTGTGCATTAAATCCCTATCTAGTGCCTACTCATCCAATATCCACAGACTAGTTTCTGGCTTGTGGCTAGTTTCTGGAGATATTGGATGAGTAGGCACTAAATAGGGATTTTATGCACAAGCCTTCTGACATCCTTTGATTACTCTGCTTGGCACAGGGTGGCACTACTGTATAGAGAGTTTTGCCTTGTTTTATAACAATTATGTGCTAGTATGAGATGGTGATCATGTGATGTTTAGTGTTTATACCATTTTCATAATCTTCATATTATTTATTATATTTATAAGTTTACAAATGAAAAACATTCTAAGAGATAATACTTTAACTTTGCAAATAAAAAAAATACTAAAGTAAAATATACACAGGGGTATCCAAAAATAATCAGAATGTTTTAATAAAAAATTGTTTATTTATTGTTAAGTGTTATAAATTTAATCTCTTTCAAATGACTGTCCATTTGATGCAATACACTGGCCTAAATGTGTTTTTTTATTTTTTAATGCAGTCCAGAAATATTTGCAAAATGATGCCTTTTAATGTCTCTGTCATTTTTTCCATTACTTCTAATTCGGCAAAAAAAATATTGAAAGTTATTTACATTCAAGAGATTAAATAATCACAAGAAGCAAGATTGAGTGAATATGGCTGATGGATAAGCTGATCATGCTGAATTTAATTAAAAAGTGTTTTACATTCAAGACTTTGAGAGATCACACTTTGTGGGGGTGAAACTTGCACTCTTCTCTTTGTCAGTAAACAGGATGTTTACATTTTAATGCATCACATAAATGTTTCAGAACTTGCAGATAAAATGCCTGACCATAACAAACCAAATTTGAGAGAAAAATGTCATTTGCATAAAAAAATAGTGTTGTTGTGACTTTAGACTTCACTTGCAATGCTTGTTAGAAATATGGCAAATGTAACATTTCAATTAAACCACTCAAACTTGTGTTTTCAAGGCATCAATTTTCTTGTAATCTGTTTTAAGGATTATAACTTTTTTCCTTGTTGTTTTCTGTAAATGAAAACAGAATTTCATGTTATCAAACTTTTCAGTCATTATAAAAAAACTGATAAAAATGCAAAATGCACTCTACAAAACAATGTAACATGTGACTCCATGATTTCATGTGGTGATGTCATTAGACAGATTGACACAGAAGGGTTCCTGCAATAAATATGTAACAGGTGACACATATACTACAACAAGCATGCAAACCAGAGAACGATTCCAGTTATTTCTGGGTTCTTCCTCATATATTAAAAAGAATAACTTTTCTCACTGGTTATTGCCTTTGCTGAATAAAAAATATTGAATTATTTCATTTTTAAAATCAAATAAATTATTGTTCAAACATCATAAACTGACAAAATTCTGTTTTAAAATTTAAAATTGTTCTTATAATTATTAAAATATCACCAAAAAATTATTCACTGGTGTTTATGAAAGTATTTCTTTTCAGTGAATCAATCACAACTTTTGCTTTATCATAATACAATTTCATTCGATTTGTCTTCCTAAAACGAACATTTTAAAATAAAATCTAATTGTAATTCTGAATTGTTTAAAATAAGTGTTTTACAAATATGTAAATATACTATAGAAAATATTTTTCTTTCCAAAATAATGTAGGAGAAAATGCTCATTCTCAAAACTTTACAATAAAGAATCTATCAATTGGTGGTCGAGAGTTCAGCAACAGCTGCTTTACATGCAGTTGTCCCGGGTTAACGGGTTTGCTTCCTCGCTGATGCTATGACACATGAGAAAAAAAAGAATCTATCAATTGATGATATTATCAGATCCTTTGTTTCCAGATACTACTAGCATTGTTTGTTTTTTAACTTTATGATATCTGCATGATACTGACATCTTACAGATTTTTTTTGAAACTAATAAAATCAGTATAAATTTTAGTTACAGTTTTTGCCATTAAATAAATGCAAAGCTGGGAAAATAATGTTATATGTAGGTGCAAGAGAGTAAAGAAATGCTAAAAGTGGCATGCAATAACAAAGAAAGTCTTTAAAATGAACCTGCAACATATTTGTTTTAATGCCTGATAGCATAGCATTCGCTAATTATTACACTAATTACTATATAAGTAAAAAGAATAACACTTTTACATAATCCATTGCAAAAGAATAACTTTTCCTATCAGTCTTCTAAGAGGAATCATGAAGGGAAAAGTGTTGTTTGTCACATCAGTTTCTGAGTGATGAAAGTTTAAAGTTTTACTTTCTTATTTCCCCTTACTTGAGAATGGTTAGCTACCCATTGTAAATAAATGGCTAGCTAGATTGGCTTTGAACTATCTACTTGACTTAAAAATCATCTGCTTCTGTAACAGGGGGTGGGGGGTTCCAATTTCTAAGTATCACCTGACTAGAATTCTAATTTCAAATTATATATGGTAAAAAGTTGTGCAAACTACTGGGCCATAAAATCTTTGTGGATAAGTTAGGAATTAAAAATAATTTCAATATATTTTAAGAATCACTGTAAGTGAAAAATTTCCATTTTTTCTCACCTAATTCTTAAATAAAAATTATTTTTATAAAGATATAGTAGGAAACAAAATAAGATTTATAAGTGAAAATGTATTTGTAATAATAATATATCGTGCTGATAATCTGGAGGAATAGCTTCATATAGTCATACAGTAAGCATATAATGATGGAGATAATTAAATCTAAAATGAATTGTATTTTCCAATCTTCTCCTCAAAATCTGTTCTAGGGGTTTGAAGTGGGCTTTCCCATAGAAAAGTAATTTATTTTTAGAATAATAAAAATATGCATTGCCTTTATTTTGACACCATCTTTTTATGTGAAAAGAAATCTTATCAGTGGAATAATCTCAACCTTCTTTATATGTCCAACCTCAGCTAATACTCAGCCTTTTTTCAGTGATTATGTATTTTTTATAATTTTCTATCGACATGGAAATTATAAATGCTAGGATGAATATTTGAAATGAAATCTGAGATATAAAATTGCAATAACAATTTTAATTTTGTGTTAATAATAATTTATTAACACTATACAATTAACTCACACACACACATGAAGCAAAATTATTTCAAAATAAAATTATTAAGTTAATATGCATATAGAAAATAAATAAATAAAATAATTTCTAATATAAAAATACAATAAATAGATTACAATAAATAAGAACTTATTACAGGTTTTTTTTTTTAAGTTTTAAAAAGAAACATATTACCATGGTAGATAGTTAGCATTGTATTGATTGTATACTTATTGATTTCTATTAGTGATTGGTATGGACACATCCCAATACCTATTGTCATTGATTCAGTTATTTAGCTAGCAATTTGTTCTTTTTTCTGCATTCTTTTTTTAAATATTCAGTTATAGATAATGATGAAGGTATACATTCTTTATAGGTATTGACAAATTATAATTTATCCAGATGTAGTATTTCAAGTTTCAGGCAGCTCAAGAGATGGCTATATTTTCATGGCTTGGCTGATACATGTTTATATTAAATTAGCAGAGCATATTCTGTAGTCTTTTCACAAAGTAACTAGCTATGAACAAAGAGTTACAATTTATATTTCATGGTACATTTTTTTCAGGATAACAATGTATATAACTGAATAAGAGTTATAATTCAAAAAGAAAAATGACTTTTCCTGAATGTAGGAATATACATTTCCAAGACAATCCTTTTTTAATTGTATAATTCTCTCCATTGGCAGCTTATAGACCACCTTCTCCTTTTTCTCCTTCTTGTTATTATTATTGTTGATGGTGGTGGTGTTGATGTTGTTGTTATTATTATTAATCACACAGTCCAATGATAAAAAATATCTCCATCATTCTTTTACTTAATATTTTAAAGAATTATTTTAACATTGTTTTTTTTTTATTTTAAATAATATTTAAAAATAGATTATTAATTTTTTTTATCTTTTTAATTTAATTATTATATAATAGATGTGTTTTTTTTTGTTATCTACAAATCTAATCAAGTTCTAGTTGTTATTTTTTAATATAGTTATATAATTTAAATCTATATTAAGCTATTTTATTTTTATTAAAATAATGTTACATGGATTAAATTTATTTCATTATATTTATTTTAATAAATTTTATTAGTTTTATCTTTTTTTCAGTTTTTACTTAATCCTAGTAATGCCATCCTGTGTATATATACATGCACATATATGCATCCACCTTTTGTAAAAATACTATTTAATCAATAATTCATTTCTTTATTTAATAACCTTTTTTTGCTTTATAACAATTTTTACTGGTTCACTAAAGGGCTGTCACTTTGTAAATGTACTACTGAATGACCATCTTTCAGGCTCTGTTCATAGCAATATGAAAACAAATCCAATAGCAGTTTAAATGCAGTTGTATTACAAAGATGTATGGGAAAAAAACCTTTAATAAAAAAAATCATTGCTACAATTGAGTAATAAATATATGAACTGCCTATAAAATTAAAAGGAAGGTTAGTTTATATTGTTCATATTGTTAGATATTTTATAAAGTTACTTTGTAATATATGTGAAAGAATAAATGATAAATGGCATTATAAAGAGAGAAAGAAGAATCGTTATCAAGCGTTGTTAGCCGAGAGGTCATCACAACCGCATTGCAAGCAAATAGTTGGTTTCAGATGGTTGTGGGTTCGCATCTCGGTCAATGCTGTGACATATGAAAAAAAAAAGAATTGTTTCAACATGCTAAAAAATTTATAAAAATCTAAAGCATTTTGAGCTCCTTTTTAGTTGCCTTTTTTGAACTGAGTTTTAAATAAAATCTCGCACATTTTTATAGTAAATTTGATGGCAAGCTAAATATAATATTAAAATTTTGAAATTAATATTTTAGAAGTTGTCATTTGGGGTTCAAATGTCAGCAATGATTTTTTCTTTCTTCCTATGTTGGATAATGTAAATAAAGAGAGAAAAATAAAAATGCTATTTTTTTCTTTTATTTGTTTCTCAAATCATGATATAATATCTGAAAATTTGTTTCCACCACATGTTTTTCAAAAAACATGTTGTTATAAGGAGGAAGAGATCAGATATTCATTAGCTGGTGACATACATTATTTGAATACATAATGTTGAACAACATCAAATAGGTATATACAGATCTGAAACAAGTAACTAGGACTTTGGATTCTATTTCAGTCCAGGAAGTTCAGTCTATTTTAGTTATTTGAAGACCCAATGTAAACAGTGTTGCAGTGATCCAATGCTGAGAAGAAAAATGTTGGTAAAACCGTTTTTCAACTGTAACTGATTGTCACAGCTTGCTCTCTGTTTTATAGTATTTTTCAATATTCTAGTTATAAGGACAAGTGTGATGATTTTATTTATGCTGAAAACTATTTGTCATGTGTGGCTAGATAACCAAAAACCACACCAGACAAAACACTCAGAAAATGCAGGCAGATCCAGAACTAATGCAGAAATTTTCCAAAACCAATCACTGCCAGACTTAATAATATCATAAAGAAAGAGATGAATGGTGCCATAAGAACCAACCAAGACCTACTTATATTATACATTATATAACATCAAAAATGCTGCTGTATTTACTCTCTAACCTCGCCAGTACTCAAGATGAACCACCATCTTCAGATGAATTAATGTCAATAACTGTAAATATATTAAAAGAATGATATTGGCAGAAAATCATGGTTTGGAAATGTTTAAATATTTTACATGGTAAGATTTATCATTATAGATGTTATAAGACTTTAAACTTAAATTTAAAATATCTTTCATTATTATTATATTCCGTATTTTGTAAACACATCAATAGTTGTGAAAATATAAAAATGCAGCGATTTTTATTTATGAATTGTTAATAAATTGTTTTTTATCATCCATTTATTTTGTTTTTGCTTCTCAAAATTAAGCCAAACATAATGCCTTTATCATCTAATAAGCTTGAAATCATGCAATCATATGCAAAGATGACAGTAATAATTTGTAAATGATAATGATCGGGTGTTAATAAGTTTTCCACAATTAAACATTCTAGGTAGAAAGTTTGATGCCTGAGAGTTTCATTTTTTATTTTATTGAAACTGAAAAACAAATAAAATACTTTTGAGAGGACTTGTACTTATGTTGTAATCATCATTATTGTTTGGTTAATATTATTATTATATTAAATCTTTTTTTAAATATTATTTACTATTCAACTTTTATTTAATATAAATATTTACTTTGAATCAAGATTTGCAGTACATATTTAATATATCTTTGAATATTTGCCATTACAATATATATATATATGTGTGTACCACTAAACATCGCATGATCACTATTTCCTATGCTTACACAAGCGGTTAAAATGAGGTAAAACTCCATAAAGTAATGCCACCTAGTGCAAGCCAAAGTAATCAATCGATGCAAAAAGGTTTGTTTCAAAATATATTGTATATGTATAACTTTATTATTTCAAATTACCATCAAAATTATCTATGTCAGTGGTAACTTCTTTATAACAATTTATGTTAACAAATTACTAGGTTTTCTAATCTAATCTTTGGCTGTTGGCATTCTTAACACTCACTGTGTACTTTAGCACACTAAAAAAAAAAAAAAGAAGAGTTTTTGAATCAAAGTTTAATCTGTCATTTTTGGTGCTTAAACATCATATGACTTTCCAAGCAATTATTATTATATTTTTTTAAAAATTTAAATTCAAAAATCTTTGAAGAAATGGTGCAATCACCATTTTCTTTTGTTAAAAAATGATTTATTGTTTAACCCACTTAAAAAGAAAATGATAATTGGAACATTAAATTTGATTATTTTGTTTTTAACTTGCTAAAAAAGAAAAAAAGATTATTTCTGTTCTAGATCACATCTTTTTATAAAACATCAAAATAATGATTTAATAATCTACAATGATAACACCATATTTAAATGGCGGCAGGTTGTATATTTGTAATTTATTATTTTTTTTGCAAATAAATTTTCATTCATTGTAAAACTAAAATAGAAATTAACTGTGATAGATAATCCTATCCTTAACATTAATTCTAATAATTGTCAAATAATCTGTAGTAGACAATCTTTTTATTGCTTCAAAATGCTGAAATTAAAACTCAAAAACTAGAATTCAGTCAAATTTATTTCAATTTTTTGTTTTAAATGTAAATTTATCTTTTTATTATAACTGAATGAATGTCACATGGTAACTGGTGAGGATTTCTGTGTTTTCTATTGATTGTTTAATGATTGGTATCAGTTCGAAAACAATTGACTATGACAAAAACAATCAATTTTTTTTTTTTCAAAAGGAAATTTATTTGACATTGAATCTGTAATGTACATTGTAAACAGTATGTAATTACATTGAATTAAGTAGAGCTAAATACATATATAGATCTTGAGTATAAATACGAACCAAAGTCTTTGGTTATCAGCTGAGTTAATCCATTAGAGTAAGTTCTATGATGGAGTACTGCTTCATCTCCCTGTCTTCAACAGTTTAAGTTATTAATAGCTATTCAGCATCTTGACATTACTTCTGAAGGGGAATGTTCACTTAATTCATTAGGCTTTGCATGAGAGACCTTCTTCCCATGGCTTTGATTAGATAATGATTGTTTTTCTTTGGAGTCTATGGTACATTTAGTCCTTTGAGGTTAATTAACTCCAACGACTGTTTGTGAAGCCATTCCAGGGCTAACATTTGATCTCTGATGCAAAGTCATGTTAACAGACTTT
The DNA here is from genome assembly GCA_028023455.1 of Epiperipatus broadwayi. NCBI lineage: Eukaryota > Metazoa > Onychophora > Udeonychophora > Euonychophora > Peripatidae > Epiperipatus > Epiperipatus broadwayi. The sequence continues at coordinate 2,905 of JAQFVV010008769.1, read as the reverse complement.
TAAATTTTTCCATGACATTTGGGTTCTGATGGCCAAATATCAATTTGCACCTTGTTAGCCATGTTGCAAAAGAGAGAAAGGTGGCTACGCTAATTTTTGAAAAATGTCTAGTTTTGATAGCATTTTGAATTATCCTTGCTTCTCTGTAGTCAAAAGCAACTCTTTCATTGAATGAATGTCCTCACCTGGTTTAGCACAGGACACATGTATAGGATATGTGTAATGGTTTCATCATCAGTAGAGCACAGTTGACACTAAGGGTTTATTTTGGCAAATCCTCTTCTTTGAACCAGAAAGTGATTAGTAGGAAGAGATGAGAGGTTGAGTTTCAGGAGGTAGTCAATTATTTTGGATTCCAAGAACCACTGTTTTGACTTAAGATAGTTTAAGATTTTCAAATCAATAGGAGGATTGCTTTTTCTCCCTACTCAATTTCTTCTTGCATCTAATTTTCAAATCTACATTCTAAATTAAAATGATCTTAAAATTAAAATTTCATTAGGTTATAATGGCATATTTTTTGTATATATATATATTAAAATACTGCTTTAAAGTTTAAATATTTGTTATAATATAATGGATTAACTTTTTAAAATTTTATTTGATTTAAGCCCCTCCTCACTTCCCTCACTTGTTAACAAAAATCATATAATAATTATTTACACTTTTTAAAATATTGTATTACTCAATATTTATTATATTTTCGTATTTTGGACTTTTTTTTATTTAAGCATAACTAAGGCATATATGTAATCTGATTATTATGGGATATTAGATGAGTGCTGATACCAATCTGAATATCATTAATATTGTTTTCATTGATTGCATCATGCTGTGTTTCTAGAACTAATCAAGTACGAAAATAAGGGCTTATCAAGTAAATCTCAAATCATTTTGTACTTAATTTGGTTAGAAGCTTCTTTTGAAGATATAACCTTGATTATGAATGAATGATAAAATGAAAGTTACTATTTTCTTAATTCATTGATAATTATTAAAAAGCATTTGTATTTAAATTCCTTCCTTTTTCCATTCTATATTTAGTTATTTACATTATTACAATCAGGTCAACATGAGCCTTTCATACCATTAAACATGTTTCTATTATTTAATATCATTTTTTAATATTTTAAATTGCAATCTTCCCCTCACCCATATTATGCTATTCTTTATTCTCTTTTCTATCGTCTTTTTTTTTTTTTTTTGGAACTAAAATAGTCAAGGCTTCTCATGGCAAAATCAAAAGTGTGGAAGATTCACATACACAGGAAAATATTTTGTATATACATCCAATTAAAGCAAATCCACAAAAATTGGAGTTCTGTTTATCTATGGAATGGGGCAAAAACAGTTTGATAAGAAACCAATAATTTGGAAAAAGAAAAGTTCTGCATAAAATAACTCTCATGAAGGATGGTTAAATAAACAATGAAAGAAACATCAAAAAAGAAAAAATATTATAGGAACTGTAATGTATTTATACATATCAGGAGTAGAAGACAAACTAAAGAAAATTTGCAATCAATATATGAAAAAACATTCCAAAACCATAACATATATCCTAAACTTTACAAAATCTCAACTTCAAATGCTGAAACAAACTGCATCTATGAATTCAGGGACATATATAAGTGAAATCACCCTCTCCATTGGAAAATTAATGAACATAAAATAATACTTAGAGAATAGTAATATTAGCTATTAAACCAATGCACAAGCGCTTTAAAGATAAATTATAAATGAATATATGTTTGATTGGAAAATGACAAGAATATTGGACAGGAAGGAAAAAATATAAAGAAGAAAATTTAAAGTTGTCACAGGATATGAAAAATAGCTCAATAAGTCAACCTTTTGTGATGAAACATAATATTTGGAAATCATTTTAAAAAAAAGGAAATAAGTAGAACCCTCATAGATAAAAAATTGTAATGATTCTCACCTTAGATAGAATACCCTAGTTGGTTAGAGCATCTCTTTAAATTCGGTATTCACAAATATAAGTCACTGATTCAATTCCAGTACTACTACTGATCAGGCCAGATGCATTTGAAAAGAGGAAGAATAATACTGCTGAAAATGCGATGTTATATGCTAACCTATGTGTTATCACTAATTGAATATTTTTTAAAAATTTAAATAAAATGAATTTTTTAAAAAACATTTAACAGTTAAAACTAGAAGATGGAAAAAGTCCAGCATCAAATTATAAATAAAATGCCATAATCACAAACAATGAGACAAATAAACAGTGTTTTAATGATTTTGTTTTTTCTTCCAAGTTCAGAAAATGATCTATAGATTGTTTTTAATATTTTGAATTAAATAATAATTAATAATTAGTATTTAATAATTAGTATTTAAAAATTCAAGTCGTTTAATAATTGAAAGTGGGAGTGTAACATAATTCTTAATGTGCTGCTTTTTTGAAATTTTATTGAATTGACATGGAGACTAAACTTTCCATACAGTAGTGCCACTGGTGATCATGTGATGTTTATTGAATCTTTGCATCATAATTTTATTTTGTTTTATTTTGTTATTGTTGTTATTTTACTTCCATCATAGAACACTAGACAGCATTCTATCTGCAATAATTAGTCAACTTTAAAATAAATGCATTTGAAAGGGCACAAAACCATATACTGAAAAGACTTTTTATGTATAATTATATATATATATATAGCATATATTTATATAGCTGTTGTATATGATATTTTTATTACTTATTATAATTAAACAATAAGGTATTTCATCACAGTGTTATTCTGAACTATTATTTTGTTCTGTTTATTATATGGAAATGAGGTTTTTTATGTTGATATGACATAAGAGCATTAGAAAAAAAATGATTTAAGATGGTCCTAAGATTGCAAAAATACAATGGCAAAATTCATAAGACTCT
>JAQFVV010008768.1:0-23072 GCA_028023455.1 Epiperipatus broadwayi | reverse complement strand
TTTCTTTATTTTTCATTAAGAGTGGGGATATATGATGTACACATGTTGCCACTTATAGTTATTTGTGGTGTATAACTATCTAAATAAAAAAAAATTAAAGGTTATCCGTTTAATAAAAATATTTGTTTTAAATGAATCTGAAGTAAATGAACCATCCATTCATTAAATATTAAAATGAAACATTTTAGTTTAAGTTATTGCTGAATGATAACAATGCCTTATTAGAATTAAAAGGAATAGATCACATGATTAAAGGCCAATGTTTAAAAAAGAAAAAGGACTGGATTTTTGTGTTACCATTGCTATAGAAATGATTTCAGCAAGAAAAAAACACATATTTTCATTTGCTTAACATTTTGTGTTTATTTTACCTCACTTTTATAAATATATTTAGAACACATAGCAACGAAATATGGACTGTGAGTAAGATAGCTTAAAACAGTGACATGGGACACCCTCTTAATTTGATATCTTTATAATTAAAATAAAATGGATATCACAAATGCTATACTGATCATCATAAAGTTAAAATAATTGAATTCACCTTGGATTGCAGAATCAAAAGAAATAATAATTGGACATTATCTAATAATTATAATTGCTTATATATCCTATGTTTGTGTTTTTTCTAGCAAAAATGTACCAAAGAAAACATCATTGAATAATGGAACATCAGCTGGAGTGATATATATATATATATATATATATATATATATATATGCAAAACTGTTAGCAGATGCTAATAAAAACATTAACAATCAGTTGTTTAATTTGTAAAAATGATTTAAAAAGAAGTATAAAGACAAGTTTAATGGTAAACATTTATTAAAACTTTGTTTTTATTAATAATTTTCATTAGTATAACTTACTTGGCAGGCATTATCATTTAAAAAATATGAGAAATATATTTTTCTTTTAAAAAATAACAATATTAAAATCTTTTTATTGTTTTGTTTAAATAGTTTATAATTAACCTTTTTATAACTGTGCACTTTATAATTTAAATATGTATCACATCCATAAATTGTAATCATAAAAAGGAAAGATGAGTGGAGATGAGTTATAAAAAATATAATATATTAGATCATAGTTGGTAAATTAGAATTATAATCTTTATTTTACCCACCTCAATAAGTTAATGCTTATTTCAATAAATTATTATTATTATTATTATTATTATTATTATTATTATTATTATTATTATTATTATTATTATTATTATTATTATTATTATTATTATTATTATTATTATTATTATTATTATTATTATTATTATTATTATTATTATTATTATTATTATTTTAATTTTCCTATTGTATCAATAATTACAAAATTGTTTTATTATATAATTTATTTTGCAATTAAGATAATTTATTATACATCCCATAATACACTTTATCATCATATAAGTCATCATTTATTGAATTGTATCTTTTTTTCCAGGTAAGGTACTCATTACTGGGACCATTGACATTCTTTAAAAATTTATGAATCCATTGTAAATATAAATTTAAACTGCCATAGAGCCATTTGTGAATCAATATATTTATTTATCTATTTTAGTTATATTATTATATAGGTAAAAAATCACTTGGTTCATGATTTATTTACTATGTGTGTTTGTTCAAATCTGAGTCACTTGTATGTTAAGTTAGCCATGCTCAGTTATAATATTTTATTGTATTTATGATTACCTAAATATGCAAGCTTTTCTGTAAACATCATTTATTTTACATTTTGGAAATCTTTGTTAGTTTTTGCTTCATTCAATTTCCATAGAAGGATTTACTATTCATGAGATAATGTTGCTTCATTACCATTGTTTTTATATATCTTAGAGATTAGTTTCCTTTATAATATGTAACATATATTTGTATGATGTGATTAATAAAATGAAACATTTTTTTCAGATATGATTATACTTATTTTCTTTTAAGACACACATATTAAGAGAAAACAGGAAAAACTACAGATAATCTTAGCAAAAATGAAATAAAAGTTGAATAAATCAAAAAGTATCAGAAATATAATTTATTAAATGCGGTAAAAATATGAAATTACTTTAAGTATGCAAATATGAATAAGGACTTGTTTATATGCCTTATGGAATATATTATTGTGAATTTGTAATTACTGGATCTCATATTTAGCTTTATTAAATAACATATTTTACGAAGTAAGGATTATTGATAATTTTAGTATTAAATAAAAATAGATTAAAAATATTGTATATTTTTATATATTTTTATAGAAAAAATTGGAAGAATTTTCTAGCAATGTATTTGAAAGCATAATCTCAGCACCCAACCTTAGCAGTTTCTTGAAACTTAAATATCTTAAATACATAAATTGATTTATTTTGAAAATGTATAATTTATTTAATTTTAATTGGTTATTGTATTATATTATTAAATAATTACCAATGCATTAAAATTAAAAGTGTAAGATGCAATAAAAGTAAAGCTTTTTGGTTCATTTTATTGAAAGAAGAGCACAATTTAATATATATATATATATATATGTATATATAGTTGTTTAGACGTTAAGAGATTTTGTGTATTCATTACATATTTAACACTTCAGAAGTAAGTTTGTTATGACTTTTATTTTTTACACAAATAAAATAATTTTATATTGAGCTATTTTTCTTGTAGTACTGATGATTACTTGCTTCATGTGTGGACAGCTCATCTTTATAAATGCTAAGATTATATGGCGATAATGTAAATAATTTTATAAATTAATATCTTAAAATCATATACATTAGCATACAACTCAAATAATTCAAAACTTGTTTGTTCCCACTGTATTTAATTTTTTTATATTTAGGTTTACACTTATTAATTGTTGTATTATGAACATTTTACTCTACACATTTTTTTTGGTACATTAGTATTTCATTGTAGTAAGGAGAATGCCTATTTATTTTTTAGTTTCTTTTTTAATTATTATTGATTTTATTCATACAAATTTGGGTATTTTAAATTTTTTCTGTTTTTATTTGTGTAAAATGTTTTATTATTGTCAACATAATATTAATTGAATTCTTACTCAATTTAAATTTTCTATTTCTTTAATATGAAAACTAGTCAAATTGTTGTTGAAGGTCTTCTGTCCTTGAAATTATTTTTTTTTCTAATATAAATTTTATTAAAAAGAATATATTTTTTCTTAATATTGAAAATCCATTATTTGATTTATACTCTTAATTTTTTTTATTATGATTATATTTTGTTGTTTTGAAATAATATCATTCTTGAGTCAAGATGTTGAGCAGCAGAATATTTTCCTGTATTAAAGTTCATCATAATGCTTATATATTTACTGTACATAATCACAATGAATCATCAATGTTTATAATTATTAACACTAACTTTTAATATAATATAAAACTGTGTCAGCTGATGCTTTTTTATTTTAGTTTTGGCATTATTTTTCAAAGTACTAGATTAAATTTGGTCTGTGTTTTGTTCTATTGTTTCAGCATACTTGACTACATCATCTAAATGTATTCTTTATCAAAAGTAGGTAGTAAATTCAATATTTATATTTTTATTACATAACAAGATATTTTATGTGTGTATGTGATCTTTATATTTTTGCTTTCTTGACCTACAGTTGTGCATGTTGAGAAAGACTTTTTTTTTTCCATTTTTCATAATTCCAAAATTTTCCAGCTTTTTTTCAAATTTAGTGTTTTAATAATAAGTACCATACTTTATATTCAACCTTTATTTTGACTAATCTTAGCTGTGCAAAATAATGCATTTCTATAAACCTTCTTCAAATTCTATTTAGTTTGAAATATGTATTTGGCTTTACATAAACTTGTTTGTCAGAATAATTTTATTTTGTTTGTTCTATTTATTGATTGAAATCCATTTCCTAATAAACAATTATAATATTTTTATTTTTATTTGGGTATACTTATTTTTTTATTTCTAATTGCTTTGGGGTCATCTCAAATTTATGACATTTAGCAATTGTTATTTTTTTTTGTTTATTTGATATTTTATTTTCATCAAATTATTGGTTTGTTTGATTTTTTGTTTATTACTTTTATTAATCATAGAATAAATTTATTATCTTTATAATAAATATATTGAACAGGCTTAAACTTTATAATAATAAATTTTGGTTATACATATGTTGTGCTCCTTTGTAGACTTTTTAAAACTTTTTATTTGGTTGAAGGTTTTTCAATTTTGATCTTTTTGATTTTTTGTCTTTATAGATTTGAACTTTGTACTTTAATTATTATTTAAAATTTTATCATTAATTTCACATTTATTCTTTTACTGTATTATCAATTTTATATTTGACTTTTTTAAAAAATGTGATATGATGATTTGGGTATTATGTGATTTCAGGCTTTTATTTAAAATTAATGCTTTTTTACAATTAGTTTCTAACAAAAAACATTTTTTGCTCTTAGTTACAAAATTTTCTGACTTTTTAATTATTTTAAAACTAGTTTCATTTATTACATCTTATTTCTATTTTTTTTATTTATTGATTTTATATTTTAATTAACCAATCTCTCTTTTATATATTTTTAGAGATGATCCGCATTATCTCAAGCACTATCGAAAAATGAATTTGAAAAGTAAATGTTTATAAAGTATAGAAAGATAATTAACAACACTGCTTTTTTAAAAAAATCTTTTATTTTTTTACAATTTTTATTGTAAAGTTTATAAATTATTATTAGACCTAATAATTGCTTTCAATTTTTAAACTAGGATGGTTATTTATATATTTTTAGATACATAATTGTTATAACTGTAAATTAGAAAAAGTATTTGAATCAGAAATTTCACTATAATTTAATCATTTATTAATTGACTTTTACAGTACAACCTATTAAAGCTTGAATTTGTTTGCTGTCAAAAATAGATTTCTACTAAGTATAACTCTTCAATACAATAACATCATAAACATTAATTGATAAAAAATCAAGTCAGATGTCATATTTTTGAAGCTTGTTAAGGGTTTGTTTTTTACATACTCTATATATAATATCATAAACATTTTACAAGATAAGAACATTTCTATTCACATTATAGCAACACTATATGGAATAGTGATTCACACACACATCGTATATATATATTATAAATGAAATAATAAATTTAACGGTTTACAAACTATTACAAACAATCCTTAAAACTGCACAAGTACTTTCGGTGAATTTCTTCAACCTGCCTCAATGCCATTAAATTCAAAATCAAAAGCGGAAGCAAACGTCATCACTTCAAATTCCACAAATCTCGTATTTTAATGTTAGCAGCTTGTCAATTTATTAAATGCATTTTATTCCTATTTATAAAAATTGCCTCTTTAATTTTTCTTTTACAATAGTTTACATGTTTTTTGTGATTTTAATAATCATAGGTGCTGGAAATGAGGTGCATTAAACCCTACTATCTACATTGCTTCCAAATCCAAAACTTCTCACTCTCTGGGGGGGGGTGGGATTAATATTGTCAGACTTATTTATGAGTCAGCATTTATTATTTTTATTACTTAAAAGAATAATTACTGCTTCATAACATTAGATTATAATATCTTTTTTTTTGTTAGTAATTTAAAATTTTCAAGTATGCAATTTTTAAAAATTTTAATATTATATAAACAAAAATATGAACTTTATAAAATATACAATAATACGTAGACTACCTTAATTGTTATTAATATATATTTTTAAAAAGTATTTATTGATTTTTAACAAATAATATAAATTATATAGATTCTCATTAAGAAAATAAATAACTTAAGACAAAAACTATGATAACCGTATCCGCAGCTGATTTCAAATTTAATAATGAAAGAGTGAATTACTTGACAACCTTTATCTTAGTACATCATCCATAAGCAATAAAATAAAAAAAAGTTACAGAATGACACTGGGTAAAAATGGTAGTTTCTGCCATCTCTTATAAAGTCAAACAGATAATGATATAAAAAGTGTTGATGCTTTTCAAATGTTACGATAATGATGATTTTTGAGATTCCAACCGTCAGCAAAGAAAAAATTAGAGATAAAATCCAGTCTGAAGTAAAAGTGACCAGGTTAAAATTGTTTTATTTAGATCATATTTTCAATTCATTTAATTCATTAGTAATTTGTAATAATCTTGGGTAAACTGGTAAAAATGAAAATATATAAAAAGGATGACTAAAACAATGTGAATAGACTCCCACATTATCTTAATATATTTTTGAGAATTTTCAATTTCAATCAGATGATAGTTCATTGCAAAAAAAAAATTTATTCAAAAGTTGATTATAATGTTAATGAAAATAATCATAACTGCATCTACAAGTCATTAATTTGTTCAATGATTTTATATTATATAATTAATAAGTAAAATAACTTTTCTAGTCAGTTTTTTTAAATCGTTTATAAAAATGTCATCATTAAAGACAGTGTTTTGGTATATTTCCATTCGCTATAGAATTTTCAATTAGTTTCCTTTTTGCTCATCCTGAAATCTAAAACGATTCTATCATTTGTTAACTTTTTTTTATTGAAATTTTAGCAACACATTGACTTTCCTGCTTTTCCACAATTTTCTTAACTATCTGTTAAATAATTCATCTAGTCATTTTTTTTGTAAAATAATAAATGCAAAAAAAAATTCAAAAATTATATTAATTTTGACGAATAAATTATGCTTATCAATTTTAAAGTAATATAATAATTAATTAATTTACATATTCAAGGTTTAAAAATATAACACACACAGGATATATAGTAAATAAATCAATTTATAAAACATGTAACCATCATCAATTATAAAAATGTAGCTCAAACTAAGTCAGAGTGTAATTTATTGAGTGCAATCGCTCTTAGTATATTCAATGCCTTGGAAATAGCACCCTATAATAATGTAAACCACATTTTTAGAGATAATAATTATTAGATTTTATATTAAGTGAAGACATTCTCTTTAGTAATTCTATTGATCTTTGTAAAATAATTCCTCACTATAACTTCTATTTTTAAAAGTCTATACAAAAACACATACCCATGTATTAAAGTTCAATTTTCCTTTCTGTCTGTATAACTTAGCCAAATTTTTTATTAAATGTATTATCCAAGAATTAAATATAATATGAAATAATATTTATATAATAGCAACAATACTATTTATTTAATGTATAGATGATATTAAATTTAAGCTAAAATAAAGATAGAAATCAGGAATGAACTGCATAAGCTGTGAAACTCCAAGCTGCATGGTATTTAAATGTTTTGACATTTATTTAATAGGTATGGTTGAGCAGGTATGACCATGATACTAGTCTGAGTGAATGCCATCTTTACATGGGATTTATATTTATAAGACATGAACCCCAGAGGGAAAAACATTTTTACTTTTCAATTTTATTATTAGCTTCTGATGGGAATATCATATTTTCAGTTTATTGGACAGGATTGCAGACTACTGAATTTGCTTTTAGTTGCATTGATATATTTATCAAACAAGTGTACTTAGAATCTGGTCATTTCCCAATTAATGTTACATTATGAGATCATAAGAACAACCTATAAAATTTGATATTTTGGACCAAGCTTATCAGTAGATATCCATTGTGAAATAATAAACTAAATATTGTCATTTATAAATAACTTTATCAAAAAAAACATATGTAAGAATGATACAATTGTAAATCAAAAATAATAGTTATCCATGTTGCTCAGGCAACCAGATGGTCTGATGTGGTCACTGGTGTTGTTTAACCCAGCTTAATTGGGCTCCACGTGTTGTCAAATAAAAATCTGGATGAGATGATTCTGTCCTTATGGTGAAATTCCTTCAGCTTGGAAATGAATGTGTCTTCAGGAATGAGATGATGAATGGAAAATTTGTTGTGACACTATCCAGGTGGCATAAGTGACAAAGGTCAAGAGTCTTGAGGTGACATAATTCCTGGACAGGAAGCAGCACTTGATATTTAATATTTTGTTCAGGGAAATGTGGCAGTTGTGAGTAATGAGATGTTCTGATTTTGTTATATGCTGGGAAATCATTAATAATATGATCAAAAGTTTCTAAGGTCCTGTGACAGTTGTGACACATAGGATCTATGTCCTTAAAAAATCTCCTGTAGTGCAGGAACCAGTTCGTCTGGAGTGAATTCAGGTTGATTTTCACTAGAAAGTCCAGGAACCTTGGCTCTAGCTTGAGATATTTGAAAAACCTGATGACCACCTGATTGTTACTACTGAGGTAAAGAATGGTAGAGTTTTGAGTGAGAAATATCAGGTCATGAGCATCCCAAATAGAGATTTTCTGTCTGAATACTAGGGTTGAGTGGCCATTGTGAGTGAGATGGAAGCCAAGTATCTGATTTAGCCAGCTTATATTCGAAGGTGGAGGTCTGTCTGATGGAATGACTGGTTGTTACATTACAATCTGGGGAAATTTCTTTTGGAGAATGTTCTTTTGATTAATATAAATATTACCCTATATAATCAATTTAACATAACTTTGTCTAAATATTTCAGTATTCAACATGCCAAAAATATAAATATAATTATCAAATATTAATACTGTTCAAGCAAAATAATAATTCAAAAACTATTATTATTTCTCAGGCATATCTTCATAATAGATTTATTTAAGGTTCAAGCAAAATGAAATCAAAAATTCCAAAGTCATTATTTACAGATTTATAAATTTACAAGGTAAAAAATACATGATTACTATTAAGTCAAATATTATTTTTTAAAATCTGTATTTATGCAAGTCAAAATGATAAGATATAAATACTTCATTATAAATATAATAATAATCATTAAATAGCACTTAATTTTAATGATAATTGAATGATCAATCTTTCAGGAAATCGTGATATGGAACACTATTGAGAATCTATTTAGAAATCTTTAGTTCTTCAATCTGTTATTGCACTACATTTGAGAAAAAATAACAGCAAAAACCTAGACTTCTATTTTAACAACATCATTATTTCTAAAAATTAATCATAATATAGACTAACTTCCTAGATATTAACCAATTAAATAGAGTAATACATTAAACCAAACATTTACAATAATAATATATATCTTTAAGAATTCTTTTTTAGAAAGGAGTATATCAAGAAAGGAGGTTGCCATTAACTGAAAGGAGACCCTTTGATTCCTCTTGGAAGTCTTAAAGGAACTGTGCAAGGCAAATTCCTAATGCCCATTCCATACATTCTTGTCATTGCAGCTGTTATTACTATGTTATTATTCATATAGTATACTAACATGGATGGGCTGCTCACCAACAAACATTAGCCAGCATGGTGAGTTTATTGGTGTTTTACCTCTGAGTTTAAGATCAAGAAACATCATGGTCTATTGTCTCAGTTGCCTGATAAGGCAGAATGAATGATTGTGTAAATGATAAATATTTTTCCAATATATACAATTACGACAGACAAAAATAAATCATGGCTCTTATTCCCAGGAGGCTGTAATGTCACCAACTAAGGCAGCAGTTGGTGGCCAAAGGTGGAGAGTGCTAAGAATCACCTGATTGTGGACTGAGGCTGTCATTTGATGATGACTTTTTATTTAGGTACTTACAACTGCAGATCATTTTCAAGTGAAGAAAGATTACAAGAATTAGAAAAAGAACTGTCTTATATTAAATGGGACATTATTGGACTTTGTGAGGTTAGAAGAAAAGGTGAAGAGACAAATGATTTAAAAAGTAGAGATGTATTCTATTATAAAGGTACAAATATCGGAAATACAAGTTATAAATAAATAGTGAAAGAACATTAATGTGGAGATTGATGGTGTATCAGAAAGAGTGGCAAGATTAGTTATACAACTTAATAGCAGATACCAAATGCAGATAATTCAGGTTTATGCCCCAACAAGTTCTCATAATGATGAAGTAGTAGAAGATTTTTATATGGATGTACAAAAGGCTTTTGATCATAGTAAACAACATTTTAAAATTGTTATGGGAGACTTTAATGCTAGAATTGGTAAACAAATGAAAGATGAAAGTGCTGTAAGTAATTTTGGTTATGGTAATAGAAATGAGGGAGGACATAGACTTGTGGAGTTTGCAGAAAAAAAACTTTATATTATGAATTCTTTTTTTGAGAAAAATGTTAAAAGAAAATAGACTTGGGAGCATCCAAATGAAGGTATAGCAGAATTGAATTATATTTTGACTAACAAAAAATATATATTTCAAGATTGTAATATTATTAATAAATTTAACACAGGAAATGATCATCGATTAGTAAAATATAAGATACATGTTAATGCAAAACTAGAGAGACAAAAATTATTAAGAAAAACAATATTTACAGTTGATATTTCTAATCTTCAAAAACATTCTAATGAATTTAAGTTAGAACTTACAAATAAGTTTTAAATATTGATAGATTTTTAATATAATTCAGATTTGAATAAAATTAATATGAAAATAACTGATACACTTTTAAAAACTGCAACAAAGATAGTTGGTAGAAAAAAGCAGTAATTGACTAATAAAATTTCTACTGAGACTAGAGAATTTATGAAGAAAAGAAGGAATATGAAGATATACAAAAATGATGCATTGAAAAAGATTGAATATCTCAAATTTTGTAAAATGGTAAGGAAAAGAGTTGAAAATGATATAAGAGAGTATAACTGTGAACTAGCAAGGAAAGTTGTAAAAGACAATAAAAGTCTCAAGAGTGTAAAACAACATTTTGGTATTAGTAGGAAATTTATATCTGCAATAAGAAAAAAAGATGAAATTGTTATTAAAAAAAGAGATGACATTATGAAATGGAATGGATAGAAGATTTTTATCAAGAATTATATAGTAATAAAGAACAAGTACCTCCTATATCTATTACATCTTTTGACTTGCTGAGAATTTTAAATGAAGAAGTGAGACATGCAATTAAATGTATGAAGAAAGGAAAGGCTCCAGATAATGATGGAATTATAATTGATATATTAAAAGAAGCAGGTGAAGAAATATAATTTTTTTAGCAAAGTTATGCACCAAATGTCTAAATGATAAAGATGTACAGATGATTGGAAGAATGTAGTATTAATATTTTAAAAAGGTGATAAAGAAGATATTAGAAATTACACACCTATCAGTCTTTTATCAGTTTTATACAACTTTTTTACCAATATAATTACAACTAGTCTACAGAGAACATTGGATTTCCACCAACCAAAAGAACAATCTGGGTTTAAAACTGGTTTCAGTATAGTAGATTATATCCAGATATTGAGAGAAGTTATAGAGATGACAAAATAAATATGAGTCACCATTATGTTTTGGATTTGTAGATTATGAAAAGGTATTTGATCCTATAAACATTTCTTCAGTGATTAAAGCATTGGATCCTCAAGGTGTAGATCGAGAATATTGTCATATTTTAGAGAATATTTATAAAAATGCAACAGCAACAATTAGATTACATAATGATACTGGGAAAGTCAACATTGAAAAGGATGTAAGACAGGGTCACTCCATATCTTCAAAACATTTTACAGCAGTGCTGCAAGAATTATTTTGTGGATTAAAATGGGAAGCTAAAGGAGTGAAAGTAAATGGAGATTATTTAAGTCATTTAGATTTTGCAGATGATGTAGTTGTTTTTGCAAATAATGCTTTAGTGCTGCAGGAAATGTTGCAAGAGCTATTAGATAAAAGTTGGAAAGTATGATTAAAGATAAATATTAAAAAGATTAAAGTAATATGTAATGGATTTTTTCAATGTATGAATATAAAGATTGATTATGATGAGTTAGAAGAAGTTAACAGTTACAAATACCTTGGTCATATTATTAACACAGATGGAAACATAATGAATGAAATTAATCATAGAATTAAACTTGGTTGGAATGCTTTTCATAGAAATAACTTGATACTAAAAGGAAATATGCCTATGTGTTTGAAAAGGACGTTTTTTCATAAATGTGTTTTACCAGTTCTTATTTATGGATCTGAGACTTGGACACTTAACAGAAGAGCAATACAGAGACTTCAGACCACTCAAAAAGTATGGAGAGATGCATGTTGGGGGTAACAAGAAGAGATTGAAAACACAATATATCGGTAATAGAATAAACATGTGTTATTGACCTCATTGAAAAAATTAAAAGATTGAAGTGGAGTTGAGCTAGACATATTTCTAGAAGAGATTATAATAGATGGACAGTTTCAATCTTGAATTGGATTTCAAGAGATTGTAAAAGACCCAGAAAAAGACAACATGTGAGATGGATGGATGAAATAAGAAAGTGTGCAGGAGTGATGTGGAGAAGAGAAGCTAAATATCAGAGAAGATGGATTGAACTTGGAGAGACCTTCATCCTGCAGTGTATTGATGATGGTTGAGATGTTGATGATGATGATGATCAACAAATAATAGTATTCTGCTAGTAAAAACTAATGCAAGCAAATAAACATGTACAATTATAAGAGTCAGTTGTTATTAAGATGAATAATATTTTGTTATTGTTATTATTAAAACAAGTTAATGGTTTTGAAATCTAAATAAGTTTTCCAGCTTGTCAGAGCAAATAATAAATAAGTTGTATTGTAAATTAAATCTCATAATTTTTTTTACAAACGAAAATATCCTCCCCCCCCAAAATAAAAATTAGAGAAGTGTGTTCCTACACCACAACATGTTAATGGAAAAAAAAACATTTCAGTAGACAAGGCAATAATTACATAACAAATGTCTTTAGGCATTTTTAGCATGGTTCCTTTGAAGTAATAATATGTATAATTTAAGGTATTCTTTCTTAAACAAATAACAAATGTCCCAAAATATTTGTAATATAATTAATGTCTGGGCCACTTGAAGTAATTGGTTCAATTGAAAGGAATCATAAGACCATGTTACATTTTTGTATTGCTTTTTGATGTCACTGAAAAACAATGTTCTTTAATAAAAAATAGTTGTAGATTTAATTTGACAAAATAAGTTATTTTGTGCATGTGCATACAAAAAAGGTTTTAAGTTTATGCATGGATAAAATTAGTGTGGTGAAAAAGTAGCTTTATTTGTTATTGAAATCAAATTTAATAATTTCATGTTTAAAACATGTGTTAATGTTTCCTTTATCAGTTATGTAAATATTTAAATTATGTGAGCTTTGAAGAAATGGCGGTTATAAAATATTAATATATACATGAAATCATCATCATTGTCTGCTTGATTTGTCATTGCAATATTGGGTCACATGATTCTTTCAAACTATTCTTTTTTTCACTTTTCTCCATACTTCCAATATGGTAATTCTCAAAATTCTGTGATATTATAACTCTATGACAGTCTTATTCACCCATTTCTTTTTGACTTGTTTATATTTCCAATCATGAAATTCTTTTTCAGAGTTTTTATCTTTTTAATCATATGTATAAAATAATGTAAATTTATTTATTTTATCATTTCTGACAGTTGTCTTTGGCCGTCACCAAAAGCCACTTATTAATCTTATTTGTTTAAAGTGTCTCTAGTCTTGATTGGTAACATTTAATTTCAAAAGCATCAATCCTTTCTCTCTCGTGTTTTTTAATGTCCATGCACCACAAGAAATACTTTATAATGATTTATATCAACGCCTTGAATAGTCTATATTTTGACAACAGTTCGTTTTTCTGATTTTTTTATATGGATGATAATTTATAAATGGTTTCAATTCCAACAATAATTGTGTCAATTATCTTTACATAATATTCTTCATTTTAATTTGTTTACATATAACCACTAAACATCACATGATCACCATCTCATACTAGCACATAATTGTTGTAAACAAAGGCAAAACTCTTTTCTCCATACAGTAGTGCCACCCTGTGCTAGCCAGAGTAATCAATAGATGCCAGAAGGCTTGTGCATAAAATCCATATCTAGTGCCTACTCATCCAATATCCCCAGACTAGTTTCTGGCTTGTGGCCATCATCAGTGAGGAGCCTTGGATCTGAGAGCATTGCACCTACATCTTAGGATCTTATGCAACCCTCCAGCAGCCACCTTTTAACTCTACTTTACTACGAAACTATGAGAATGAAATTGAAAACACAAAAAATATTTTCAATCTAAGCTCAATAGCTTATATATGGATTTTATGCACAAGCCTTCTGGCATCTATTGATTACTCTGGCTAGCACAGGGTGGCACTACTGTATGGAGAAAAGAGTTTTGCCTTTGTTTACAACAATTATGTGCTAGTATGAGATGGTGATCATGTGATGTTTAGTAGTTTAACACCAATCCTGCCTAATAGGATAGTGGTGGCTACAGTTGTTTAAGAGCCAAAGACACCAAAATGAATGGGTGCTGAATTGAGTTCAGACCCATATGACTATATAAGCTATTGAGCTTAGATTGAAAATATTTTTGTGTTTTCCAATTTCATTCTCATAGTTTCATAGTAAAGTAGAGTTAAAAGGTGGCTGCTGGAGGGTTGCATTAGATCCTAAGATCTAGGTGCAGTGCTCTCAGATCCAAGGCTCCTCACTGATGATGGCCACAAGCCAGAAACTAGTCTGGGGATATTGGATGAGTAGGCACTAGATATGGATTTTATGCACAAGCCTTCTGGCATCTATTGATTACTCTGGCTAGCACAGGGTGGCACTACTGTATGAAGAAAAGAGTTTTGCCTTTGTTTACATATACAAACTCTAAAACTCATTCTATTCAAATCTTTGATTTTCTCATAGTTAGATCTAATTCATATTCTTATCTTACTATTACCAACTGATTTTTTACATCCTGTGGTTTTTTCTCTGCTGGTATCATTAAAATATAACATCTGAATAGCAATTGTGATATCTCAAATGTAGATGTAATTAATGCAGATGCTACTAAAAAACTCAGCAATATGTAAACTAACTGTCACAAATTGCATATTTATTGATTTTTAGTGCAGAATATCACTTGGAAAAAATCCAAAGTTTCTTTATTATTTCTTCAACTTATTAAAAGCAATCTGAGTTTGTCTGTGCAAGTTTCATTCTGCATTCTGTTTCTTATATAAGGCAAGTAACAGCTGTACCAATTGTAGATATCTCACATTGAGCATATCTAATAACCATTTAAATATATAAATTATCCAATTAAATTTGTAAAAATCTTGTAAAATCATATATATTGTACCCTCACTTCCCGATATATATAATATAACTTAAAATATGACTAGCTCAATTAAATCGTTATGCTCGGCTAAAATATGTATAACTATCATTAATATATTTTTATAATACTATATCTTATCAGATTCATTATAACTTACCAAAATTAATATAGTTCAATATCATGTACTAATTAAATAAGTATTTATTAAAATCATGAGACTATGAAGTGAAGTTACAAGTGGTAATTGAATTTACATTGAGATAATGTCTTCCCAAGACACTATCTCAATGGCATAAGAATACTATTACCTCTTTATTATCTCCTTACTACATCTACAGCACTCTTATGTCTTTTATAAAAATTAACTAACTTCAATAATAATAATAAATAAATCTCAATCTTTTATTAAGGAAATATAATTAAATAATCTCAGGTTCTTTTAATTATTTTAAAGTAATAATATTTCTTGCAGATAGGCATGATAAGGGATTTAATATCAAACCTAACTACACCTAATTTATCATAATAATAATAACTAACAATAATAATTTCTAATGTATAAATTAATCTTATCTATTTTATTATACTATTAATCATTAAGAAAATAAGTGAATTATCTACATTTCTTTCATTTTCATATAGTATCTTAATTTAAAAATTATACTAAAATCTTATAATTTAATAATATGTAGCAATAAATAATATTATACTCTTATATTGTGCATTATAATTACCTTGTGACCATTATAATATTATATGTTAATGTCAATCAATTTCTATAAATTATATTAAGAAAATACTGTGTTTCTTTTTTAAAAATAATAATAATAAATTCATACTGTGCAAATATTATGTTTATTCAAATTATCTGTTGTCAAATGCTGTGGTGTAAAATAATGAATTCGACACACTTTTAAAAAAACAACTTAAACAACTTTATTTACATCAACTTTAATAAACAATTTATGTACATTATTTACATTACAAGTGGAAACCAAAGAAAATAAAAAATAAGAAAAATAATAATACAAGATTTTTACACTGTTACTATTTCCATAAACATAAATAGATAATCCATACATTTCTTAAATGTTTTATCAGTAACATTTAATTAAGTTTATGAATTTAAATCTTAATAGATATCATTTGTCATTAGTTAATACAAAAGAAGACTTTTATGTAAAATATCACTTATGTAGCATATGTAAAATAAACAAACTTTAACAATTAACAAATGCTACTTCACTTAAGTATTATTGCTATTTCTATTATAATGTACTAGTATGTATTACATTTCCTATTAGCATTAATCAAATATCAACTAATGTATAGACTGATATAACTTTATAATATAATGACATTTATTGATTATATAATTATTTACTTCATTCTGATGTAATTCCATACTGTATGTCTTACCAAAATATGCAATACATATATGTTCTTTTCTTAAAATAATTTTTAAAATTATTCAACAATTTCAAATTTTATAAAGTATTATATTAAAATAAATTCTATGATTCTTTTCTATTTAAAACTACTACTCTTCTCTACTCATAATTCCTATTCCTTCCTAATAAAATTCTATCTACAAATATCATTTTGACCTTATTTAACTTCAGTAACAGCTTACCAATTTTTAAAAAAATAATGACTATCCAAACTATCTTATACCTCATCATCGATATACGATAAACCCTTCAAACAAAATATAAATTTCTATATAAAATTAATTTAACTTATCTAATAAAAAAAAAGAAATATATAGATATTTTTACCTCTTACTAACTTGAAAAGTAATATAAATAACTCATACTAATATAATAAATCAAGTTCCTAATATTGTAACAGAAAACATTAAAACTTATTCACGAAAGAATCATATAATTATTTATGGATTTCTCTTATTATGTTATAATAAATTTATATCATAAATTTAAAGTATGCATATTAAAATAAAACTGTTATTACTAATATTATGCGTGTATATTCTTTAAATATTTATACATTTATTCAACAATCAAATAATATTTAGTTGATCTAAAGAAAACAAAGCAAAATACATCAAATTATTACTATTATATAATTTTTACCATAAATGATACTCCAATTTATTATCCGCCACACGATGTCCTCCAGGATTACAGTTTTACAAAATAATTTCATTTATACTCAACAATTATTCTTTAAAATATTACGTGTTGTATAATTATATAAAAATAAACTTTATGAAATTAAGTTTTATATTAATATTTAGTTACTTTTTTTTAAAAAATATACCTCTCTTATCTTTAATAGATCAATAAATAATTAAATATCTATGTTAGTTAAGAAAAACAAAAAATATGTTACATAAATCCAACATTGTCTTCTTTCCACCCATAATTGTTCTTTTTTTCCTAGGCACAAACTTTTACCAACATCACTTCTTTTTCCGGTACATCACGTGTTTAAACAGTTTTTACGAAATAAATGAAAACTTTTTTTTTTTTTTAAAAAAAAAAATAAAATAAGTTCCACCATAAGAAACAAAATAATAATTAAAATAGTTTATAGGATCCGGATTCATTTCTTTAAAGAAAAATTATTTTAAAAAAAATTATTACTTTCCTCGTATTAATCAATAGTTTATAATGTTCTTATTTAATTATTCTGAATTGACTTGGATATCCACATATACTTATTTGCGCATTCTTTAACCAATATTTAGGTAAGATTAATTTCTAAATTCTTCTGTACGACCAGCGTCCAGACTTTACTATATAATATTTTATTTACAGGTATTTTTTTACCAATTAAATTTCCGATTTATTTGCCTTTTAAAACTATCGAAATCTAGTCTTTTAAACCACAAAGACTTAACAAGGCAAGTACTTCTGCAATTATTATTAATTACCATATCTTTACCAAGATATATACTTAAATTTGTATTTTAAAAATACTTTCTTCATAAAGAAGTATTTATCTTTCTTTAAAATATTTGTTTATAAAAATTAATTATAATCAACTTTTAAATTCATATAATGTCCAATATATTACTTTTGTCCAACTAGTAATTCTCCTAGTTAATCCAGTGTTTGTTATATTTTTAGTATAAAGTCTCCAATACATTTTATCCTTATACGATGTTTTCATGATTATTTGATAGTAAATTGAGCTTCGATAGAGACGATCAATAAGGAATTATAAATAAATTAGCACTGCATATTTAACGGTAAAACTTTTATAATTTTTTTAAAACTACTTTCTTATAATTTTAAAACGATTACGAGAGCGTCTATAATTTTACTTAGCTATATCTAATAGCACACTTCACTTAAAAGAAATCATAATCATAATCCCCTCCGAACAATTGAACCTTAGTTTTATACCGGAATAAATTCCCCACTTGATTGGTAAATTAAACAATCACCTTGCTAGCCTATTTACATATTTTACCAACAATACAGAATTTAAAATAAATAATGACTTATTTAATATTTATTATTTATTACATTATTAAATTCTTAAATTGATCTTTATCATTTATTTAAATCCATTAAACATTTTTTAAAATATATGTTTTACTTTATTTCACTTTTAACTTTTATAAGATTATTTTTCTAAACAAACTAAGTCTATTTTTATACGTTAGGTTTTTTTAAAACAGTATTTTAAAAATCAGATTTAATATTTCACATTAATTATCTTTATTTTTATCTCGTGATAGCCAATATAATATTTATAAATTTTATAATAGAATTTTAGAACAGTTTTGCAACTTTACTATAAAACTTACAAGCATGTGTGTACATATGTCTATCTATCATCTGTTTTACAACACAGATACAAACGCTTGTAATATCTAAAAATAAACTAACAATTTAATTTTTTAAAATAAATGTTTTTAAAATAAATAATATATTATAGCAACTTTAAAATAATAATTCGATATTATTAAAATCAAATATTAATCTTCTATTATATACTATTAACAATTAAAATATTTACATTCACTTATTAAATATTAATCTTTATCAACAATAAATATATGCATTTAATTTTAACTTGTCTTTTTTAAACTTTTAGCTTTAAACATTTATTTACAAAACTTATTAATGCAGTATTAATCATGGCCAGTTTTCCCAACCATATAATATTATCACTTTTGATTGAAACGTCTCTCTCAAACATTAGCACAATTTCACATATCAAATATTCATAGATTACTTTAATTAAACTTTTTGAAAGATTATCATAATAAAATCAACATCATATAGCTAAATATATCTTAAATTTAAAATTTTTAATAAATTGATACAACAATTCATGGCGACCCATACAAAAGGGCACAATATATATATATATATATAATGAGTGAATAGATAATTTTAAAAACTCAAACAAAGCAACCATTTGATCACTTTCCTGTACAAGATTGATCACCAAGAAATAGCACTAATTAATAAGTCATTTAAATTTTAGCATGATACTATTATTTTACAAATTATGCTTCAGATTTTCCATAATTGTTATTTGATCTATAAAAAAAATAAAGTGGAAACAAATTCATACTGAAACGAATAAAATAATTTTAAACTGGATTATAGAGTAATGAAATGGTACTTTCAATAAAAATAAACCTTATTCCAGTCATATTTATAAAAAATTGGCATTTATTCTTTAGAATTATTATTATTATACATATTGCTTCAATAATTATTAACACGAAAACTGTTGCTATTTACCTTCAAGATTGTCATATTAGTGTATTGTGAATTAAAACAAAATGGTAAGACTAATCTTCTGACAAAAATTATATTATTACTGATTTGATTAAAAAAATGTAAAAATTTTTTTGGTATAATAGTAAACAAAACGTGGAACATCATAATAAATATAAAATATTAAAGACAAAATTTAAAAGTCTACTAACAAAAATAAAAATGATAAGTAGGTTAAAATTATAAAGAAAGTACAGACATTATCATGGTAAATCTAACGTTTTTTTATGCACTGAAAGCAACATACGGTCCTGAGAAATGTTATCTCAACTTTACTAAATACACCAATGACCTTATATTATATTAACAGTATTTAGAACAGGCAGAAAGAGTATTTTGATCAATTACAATGATGACTTTTATTGATACATCCATTTTATTTACTCATACATATGGGGAAAGTTATTTAATATTGTGAAATCATAAACCGCTTTTTTATAATTTTAAAATTGCAAAGCTGCATATCTTGAAGCAACATCTGGAGAAGTTTTTAAAATAGAGTGATGAATTAGGAAATCTAACATCTTGTAGTTATGTTATTTAATCTTAAGAATGTTTTTATTGTATCTATTTTTAGAAATAAAAGAAACCAACAAGATTGCAGTAATAATCATGCAGTATTATTATTATTCACTGCAGAAAAGACAGTTTCAAAGCATCATATATTAATAATGATTAGATAATGGATTTAGAGCATTAAAAAGCAATATAGACATCACTTTTGCTGTCAGCCAAGTATAAAATAATGTCAAAAACAAAAGAAATGATTTATATATTGCTATTACTGAATTGGTTATGGTATTTAACTCAATTAATAAAATGGATCTTTAACAATATTTAAAATTAGAGGATTATTCACTAAAATTTATTTATGATATGCAGCTTTTACATGACAGAAAAATAGGAAGTGACAAAAATTAAATGGAGTGAATATGGGTAATAGCAAATCATTACCATCCTAAAAACTCAGAATTAATTTATCAAATATAATGGTTTAAAATCCAAGGACAGTTATAAACAATGTTTGCATAATCCAAAATGCAATATGGTTCACATTAAATATAACAATCACTGTTGTAATGATGATCAAAATTACCTTAGCACTTTGAAGCTTAAATTTAAGATAATTACTCTAAAAACATTTATTTATTTATTTTTAGATCAAGTTTATACTAAGCTGTAGGTATTACTTCTTTATAGAAATATTTATTCTGGATGGTTTATTATAGCTGATCATTTCAAATTACTTTCATTATCCAGCATGTTCCAAGTGAATTGTATAATTTTCGAGTTTAGTGATACATTGATGGTATATGATTGGAATGAATTCAAAAGAAAATGAGCCAAATTTAAAAATAACTTATTTACAATTATTAAAAATAAATTAAATAATAAAATTGTTTGGTGTATGTTCACAACTACCATAATATCATAAAATAAATACAAATATTAAAATTAATAAATAGTCATAGATATTAAATTTAAAGGTTATGATAGACATATATTAAACTATTCTATAACCATGATTTTAGCTGATATTGTAAGCTTGCTTTCTATTTATGTGCCCATTTTTAATAATAGACTTTAAATTCAATTCAGTCATTCTTTTTCATTCAGTTTTGATTTTAACTATCCTTTTGGGATATCAATGATGGTAGACAATAAATATGGGTTCCATTAGAGGCAAATATACAATTTTTTTGCCTGTATTTTATTACCATATGTGAATATCTGATTAAGGCTTTGGGTTGGAGACTGAGGTGGTGATTATCTAGTAGGGTTTGCTTTTCATGGATTAGATTGGTGTCTCAACTAAGGTCTTATATGTTTTCTGCCTTTTTTATCAGTGTTCTTTCCTTTTTTCACTTCTGTGTAATAAGGTCTCTTATTTTGAGGAATTGATTTAAACAACTAAATGACATATAATTTCTTCTCAGACCCATTACTGCTGTATTCTCATAGCTTTCTTTTGGTTGAGCCTCTTTTATGGTCTCAGTTTTGCTTCTCCCTTATATTTTAGAGTCCATTCTGCTAACTAGTTTTATATTTTATTTAAGCATAATTAATGTTTATTTTATTTATGATGCCAAATACTTATTTCTGAGTTTTTTGCATCTTCTCTTAAGTTTTCATAACTTTCTTTTGAGTCTGTCTTTCTGAGTTTTTCTTTAAATAATGAATTTTGAAGTTAATTACCATTCTTTTTCTTAACTTCAATTCTCATTTCCAGTTTTTCTTATTTTTCCTACAATATCTTGCACACTATAATATGTTCTATATTTACCAGACTCAACAGATTTTTGGACAATTCCTCCAAATCAGTGACTAATTTTTTCTACAAGCCCCATTTTTCTGTTGTACTTGCTCTTGTATTTGAATTTTATATTTCTAACTTCATGTTGCTTATGGTCACTTCTACTGCCTTAAGCTTTTTTCAACTTTTTATTTTTTGATCCATTTGTTCATTTTTTAAAATTCTATATCTCTTATTTCTTGCGTTTCTTCATTTTTAATTGTATTTTTTAAAAAATTTTTAATGCACATATTTAAATTCTGTATCTTTTTTCTGTTTCATTTCTTCATTTTTCAGCTGAATTTGTTTTAATTTGATTGTATTTCTACATTTTTGGTTGCATTTCTTCAATTTTCTATTGCGTTTCTTCAGTTTTTTCTTCCATTTCTTTACATTTGGTATGTCTTTTTGTTGTTTTTTTTCATACTTTTACTGCATTGTTAATGCATAGCATTTTTATATTTAATATGATTGATATCTTTTTTGAAGTTTTTGCACTATTTAAGCTAATTATTGCTCTTTCAGCTCAGGAAATGTAGATTGTTCTAGCTTATGTGTTGCTGCTTTTTTCTTTTTTTTAACTGTGCTTAAATCCATATTGCTATTCAACATGTTATCATTTAAATCTGTAACTAAATAATTTACCTTATTATATTCACATTGATTGACACTTATTACTATTTTAATTACTTTTTTGGATTTTACCACTATTCACTACATCATTAAATAAGCACACCAGTCTCAATCCTTCCCATGTACTTCTTTCCAGTGCTATATGATATACCTGCATTTATTATTATTTTCTATCTAAATATGCCACTTATCAAACATTTTCCTGCCCATCTGGATGCAAACAATACCTTATATTAAACTCTCTAATATATATATATATATA
>JAQFVV010008767.1:0-23086 GCA_028023455.1 Epiperipatus broadwayi | reverse complement strand
ATATAATCTGCCCTCTCACCCTATGTGTAATTACGTGTATATGTGTACTCCACTTCCCCCAAAATAAATAATATAATATAGTGAAAATCGCCTCACCGGATTCTAGCTCTAATAATTAATGAGATATTCAATTAAATGCTTTACTAGCTCAGGTTTCTTAAAATTAATTTAGGTTCTGTTTTAGACTAACTCAAATAACTATTTCAAATAACTATTTCAGAATTCATGAGACTAGAAGTGGAAATAAGGGTGACAAAGTAGATTACATTGAGATAATATCCCATAGGATACCACCTCAATGGCATAAGAACACTATCCCCCCTTATACTACTATTACATATAATAACTACATAGTATTCTTATGACTTCTGCAACTTCTAATCACTAAGACTCATTTAACAATTAAAGTATTAATCTTTTATCTATAATAACAATAATAGTAATTATCTAGCTCAAATGAAATAATCTCAGGTTCTTAAATTTATTCAAGGTTAAATTAAAATAAGGTAGCAAAATATGATAAGGGATTTTGTGTCATAATTTACTACTCTGAAATTAGATTAATAATAAAACAATAATAATAATAATCACAATCTTCATTGTTTAATCTAACTAGTACAGCTTTTCTTTTATCGCAAATTTATAACCGTAATAGATTAGTTAATAATCTGATATCCTCCTTTTTTTTTATCTTTACAATACGTAATAAAATAAATTAGTAAGTGGCAGTGTTTAGATAATCTGATAAATGAAGCAAGTGGCAACTAATAGCATACAATTTAGCAAATTATTATGACAATGGATTTATGACCAGTAACGTAATGCAATTTCATAATTATTCAATTACAAAACATCAATAAATATTTAAGATTAAATATACTTCTCTATTTATATTTTGTGCAAACAATTATATACTTAGTTTAATGACGGTAAACATACCCTGTGAATTCATGCAATGATTTAGAGAAAACAAAACTCAGACACAAGTTTTAATAACAAATTTTAGAATTTTATTAACAACAATCAAAATTAAGATAAAAAACAAACAGATCTATTTACATTTATTTACAAGGGATATCCTCATTTTTCTTTACCTACAATAGTTGAATTATACATTTTTAGATTTCTTTTATAGTTAAATAAAATTATTATACCTTTTATAAGTTATTTATTTATTTCTCATTAGGTTTATTATATTACTTATTTTAACTATTTTATGGGTAATACTATTCTTTACCTTTTAATATTAAAGTTACCGTATTATAAATTATATATGTGGATAAACATCATTTATAAACATAAATCTACAATCAATATGGTTTTTCCTCTTAAAAAAAAAATTACATTTCTTGTAACTCTATATAAGTCACTCTGCATATTGTTCAAATATTATTACTACCTATAACGTTTGTTCTCTAATGCTCGTAAACTCTAATACATTTATTCCATAAGCCATACTCATGTATAATGCCATAACACGGGTTTAATTATCACCTGTTTTAGTTTCACATATTCTATAATTATCGAATGTTATTATATTCTTTAAATATGCAATACTTATATTTTTAAATACAATCAACAATAAGAAAACGTTAAATTATATTTAATATTTTTTTTTTTATATTTCTATTTGGATATATTTTTTTTTATTATAAAATTATAGTTCATTTCTTAAAAATTAAAATAATTCTCTGACTCCTTCCTTTCTTAGGATATCTGCATCTCTCTTTCAATAATCATACTCTACTCTTCATTAATACTTAACTATTCTTATTTCAAATAACAGCATGACATACATTCTAAAATATCTATTGTTTCTTTTTTTTAATATACTTATCATATAACGATGTAGTTGCAAGAAATACAGATAAAGATAGCGAAAGATGTATAGGATATTGGGAAGATAGATAGATAACTTATCAAAATATATACTTCAAAATGTATGGAACAGTGTGAATAGGTCCGACATTCATTGTCTAATAACCCTGGCGATAAGCATGATGTGGCAGCTATTTATTCAGCTTTACCAAACATCTAATACGATTCATAAGAAATATAAAAATACCACTGTCCATGACAACATGTGTAACAGTCGTAGGGCTTTGTTAACTACGCTGATTACCATCTAAAACTACTTATTATTTCATTCCCTGTAGCATCCTAGTTTTTTAATACATCCTCTTGGTTTCCGAATCTCCACGTACTACCAAGTCACTACCCAAACTATCTCTCAAGATTTTTACTGTATCCAACATCGATAAAACTAACTACCTTTTAAAACAATAAACAAAATTCACTAATATAAAACATTTCCCTATTCCATAAGAACAATTTGTCTTGCTTTATTACACTGTAGGTTCGACATCTACGTTTTGTTAAAATACCACTTAAATATCCCAATCGGAAAAATTAACAGAAAATATGACATAACCATCGGTTATATTGAACTATATTAATAACACATAAAATGATTATCATATGCATATTTTTAAAAAATCTAATCACATCTCAAAGTGTTTTAGAGTGTTGTTTTTCAAAATGCGTTTTACAATAATTATAACAATAAAACTTTTGCACTACATTCATTCGATTCATAGCTGATCTAAATAAATAAAACATACATTATATCATTAATAACTATAAAATGTACCAAAATAATCTTTACCTTCCTATTAGAGTTCGTAGTAGGTTTCTTTCTCCTCGAGCATCGCAAATATACAAGTTTCCACACACATACAATTTTATTTGAACATTCAAAATCAAAATATATTATTTTATATAATGTTATATTGCGAATTAATGTATTTGTTTCCCTATTGCTATCTAAAACTTAATGTTTAACTTAGATTAATAAAGAAAATAATTTAAACCATAATCACATATTTTTCTGGCGGTAAATCTTGGTTAGTCCCATAATATTTATTATTTCTTCTTTCGTCCGAATGTTCTCCTTTCTGATTATTAAAGTTTTAAATAAATTAGTTCATTTAGTAAACTGTTTAGATGATCTTTAGTTTCAATGTTTAATTCAAAATTATTAAAAAACATTTATTTAGTTATCCCACGAAGTTTTTAATGTTCGGGCGAATATTACCTCAGCGCGTTGATGCATCTTTATTTCTAGTTGAACTACAATTATCTAATAATTACGGTACCAATTGCGTTTTTCCATGGATCCAATATTTTATATTTATTTCTCTGTAAAATATTTTTCTCTTCTTTAGGCAAGTGTTTTCCCTGGTAAATTTCACTTTCATTCATTATTAATTTATATACAACATTTTCGATCTTTAACTATTTCTGGAGTATTTGCTCAAGTCATCTTAAAGAAAGCAATTCAAATTATTTCAATAATAAAAAAATTCTTTTTGTCCATTTATTCTTATACGAATAATACTTATTTTTATTTTCCATTATATTCATTAACTTTGCGCACAATGTCCTTTCATTAATTTTATATGCACGAAAGCAGTTTTCATAGTAATACGCTATACAAACTATATCAACGAATAACATTAACATTTTTGGAATATTATAAAATTTACAACTTGGTTTTCAGAATCTATCCATTTTTTTTTATTGAAAATTCAGATTATATTTTGATAGAATCCACTGGCAGGTTACTGTGGAGTTAGTGAAACATTATTATGAGAACTTTTTTAAAATTTTATTCTTAGATTCTCTTCGGAAGATTTTAAATTGTCAGTTGGTTTCTTTCAAAGATATTATTAAAGTTATAATAAAATTGACTAATAAATTGAAGGAAAAAAGAAATTTTAAAGAGCTTAAAATTTTACCTCTGCTCTGGAGTCAACACATTTTTGTTCTCCTCGTTTATACAATTAATTGGCGCAATTTTTGTTGTCTGCCAAGATCTATCTTTTTATTGGTCACTCCCTACTTTGGTTTATAAACAATTTCTAAAGTTTTAAAATCGTGATGTAATATACTTAAATATTAACCTATTATTATTTTTAAATTAATTATTATCTATTACAATTTAATTACTTTTAAAATAATTTTGAAACAATAATTAATAAAGATGTATAATCTTATTTTTTATTATAATGTGTGACAATTCCATCCAGTTCCATAATATACTATTTAAATATTTTAATTGTTAGTATTAATTTAAACTAGTGCTTATACATAGAATATTCCAGACAGTCACATAGACATTTCCAGTGTTTATTCTAGTTTTATCTGTCTTAATAAATTGGCTACTTATATTATTTAAAATGATTATATAAAATTTTAAAAAATTATTTAGAAAAATATAGAACTAGATGCAATCCTCACCATCACAATACTTCTTATTAAATATATTATATTAACACTTTATTGCCTAACCATAGTTTATAATTTTAAATACTATATAATATTAATTTTAAAATTTTTTAGTAATTGACCATTTATAACCATCATTGACCTATAGAAAAGGGCACAATAAATAAATGAAATTTTTACTATCTGTTGTCTTTGACAGAATAGCTCAATTAGTTAGAGGATTTGCCTTAAATTCAATATTCTAGAATCTAAAGATGCGAGTTTGACTCCTATGCTAATACTGTGACTGGTCAAGCCAGAAACACCTGAAAAAGAATGGAGAATAATACTATTTAAAACATTGAGTCATTACTAACCTGTGCCATATATTTATGTGTTATTACTAACAAGTTGTTTATATTTGTAAAAGTTTAAATAAGGTTTAATTTTTTTTATATATTCAGCATTTACTGATAGATAATGAAAATAGTCCAAAATATTATCACATCAAATATACCATATCACAAAACTTCAGACAAATAATACAAAAATGTGTTTTCTAATGTAAAAGATATTTAATTGAAATTATTGTATAGGCTTTATTTTTAATAGCAAATGAAATAAATAACAAAAAACCATTCATAAAGTATATATTATATATGAACTAAATAGGAATTGATTTAGAACAACTTTTAAATATTTCTATTACTTACTCTCACATTCTTTGCTTATTTTTTTGACTAGGCAGGCATAATAATTATCCTGAATGAGGATTTTGCTACATATCATTTCTCTTAGAATAAAAATTATTTATATATGTATAGCATATTGCATCAAGTTTAAGCAATTTATAGCTCTAGACTATGTCTTTTGATTCTTTTGTACTACAAAGGCATTTATAAATCTACAGAATGATAATAGATACTCCTTAAGTTTTTTACTATATCTTTATCATCAATAATTTTAAGTTGTGAGAAATTTAAAATACTTGGAGTTTATAATTAGATAAAACTGGTAACTATTCTTTATTCCAATCTGATAAAGATTCATTGTATCTGCAAATTTGATGCATAAAAAAAATCTTCAAATCCAATATGTTTGATATGAATGTCAGCAAAATACTTTATTATCAAGATGAAATTAAATCTTTCTAAATAAAATATCTTTCTTCATATGCCAGGAATAAAACTTCTAACTTCATCATTGTTACATAAATTCTTCAATGAATATAAAAAAATATATAACATTTGCACCTATACATAAATTCCAAACCATAGTACATGAATTTGCATGATCAAATTCAACAAGAATAAATCAAATGAGCATTTTATTTTCACTTCTCAAATAGAAGATTCTCAAGACCATACTATTTATCCAAACTACATTCATAAATTCATTACTAAAATGTCTGAATTTCACTCATGATTTTACCAACAATCATCTCTAACCATTTCTTATATACTTTTTTATTTTTATTGAATTTATAATTTATTAGTCATACAATTTTAAAAGATTTTCAATCTCTAATACATTCCAATAAAGATTAATATACATACAAAATTTGCAGTAGGTGTTTTGGAAAATTCCATTTTTTTTTTTATCAATTGTCTAATTCCAAATATTAGTTCTAAGACAAAACCTTATATACATTATCAAAACTAATACCAGGCTATCTTCCATACTCACATTATCCATAATAATCAATCAAATATTTTTTTTATAAAACATCAGATGTTGATAGAATTCTTCCACCACATACAATAATTCTATATATGATTTCTTTAATTTTGGAGTATGATTTAGTATTTATAGCAAACTTAGAATTTAGTCTACTATTAGGATCCATTTTATTTTAAAGAGAAGCTAATAATTTGAGTATGTTCTAATTTATAAACAGAAATTGAATAACAGATTTAATAATGAACAAAATTTTAGGCTGATCACATTTTCTCAATGTCCGTTTAATTTATCCAAAACTTTATATTGATCCAGAGTTTGTTTTTTATTTAATTTATAGTGTAATTTCTGAATTTTTATATATATATATCTATTGCAATTTTAGTTATTGAGAAAATTTTCATGAAATTCTACTTATATTTAAGATAATTTTAGCACATGTTAGAATGCATTATATCTTCAGTCAAATCTTTAGATTCTCCTCATCATGTTGAAGCAATTTATCTTTAGTACACTATTTAGATAATACCTCTTCATACTTTCTATTTTTTTAAAACACCTATTTCACCTGAATATAATCCTAGTTTATTACCTCTATTATATCTTCTATTTGATTTAAATATTTTTTCCATGCTTCTTTCTTTTTGAACTTTTAAAAAAAGCTATTTAGTGCTGCATCTGGTTTTGGTCTTGTTTTATTGTCTCTAGTATATCTTCCAATTACATGGTATATTTTGAATCTCTTTTTAATTTTATCAATTGCTTGCATTTTTCGTTTTTAATTTTTAGGACATTCATTTTTCTTTTATTGTCATTTTGAATTGTTTATATCCTTTAATTTTTTTTTTTTTTTTAAATTATTGCCATGATATTCATTTCTATTTACTTGGAATGCTCTTCTACTGATTTTTTTTTTGCTCATCATTTTATGTAGTTTTTATCTTCTCTCATCATTTTAAATTGTTATTGTTCTTTTGGAGTAACTGATAGATCTAAAGCATTTTGATTTTGCATTTAAGAACTGATAAAAAAAGAAGACTCTTGAATTAAATCTAATAACTTAGTTATACTTTGAAATTTTAATGTCGTATTAAGACAGTATTTTATACAGAATTAATTTTTCATTACCATTTCAAAATTACTACGTCTCCGACCTTTATCTTCTTATGCCTCATGCATATGATTTAAATATCGTGTCTGAAAATAGACTCTTTTTTTTTACTTTTTAATATTCATTATTCAGTTTATTAATTTCAAGTTGAGAAGCTTCTTTTCAGAGAAATTTTGTCATTTTCTTTCATAAATAGGATGAAAATAAAGTAAAATTTATATCTACATTTTTAATATATAGTTAAAGTGCTAAATGTTTTTTTTTTTTTAAATTGAACTATTTATATTTTTCCAAATACATTTAACTATTAGTAATACACTAGTTAGTAAAGAAGAGTGTTTTAGCATAGAACGCAATATTTTAAATGGTACTATTCTTCTCTTTTTTTTTCCAGTTACTTTTGGCTTGACCAATGATTGTCTAGCTGGGGGAATTGAATCGGTAACTTTTACATTCATCGCTAATGAATTTAATGTGATTCTTTAACAACGTAGATTTTTTTTAGAAAAATCAGTGCCAGCAAAATTTTTATAAATGTATATCTACAAGCGTCGTACTACATTTTCCATTCCTATTTTAAGGGTAAAGTTAATAAGTGATTACAAGATATTGTAGATTATCACAGTAAGATGACATAGGTTATTTGCAATTTGTCATGTGAGCAGTTTTTTTTTCTATCTGGACAATATTTTTGAGTTTTCTCAATTTAAAAATTATTTATTTTTGATGTCCTTCCATACATGGAATTTTATAAATGCAGTTCTTGTTTTTCAACAATTTAGATTTTGAAAATTTTGTAAAGCTATTCTGGTATTCTATTGATTGTATACTTTATTTAATTTGATAATTTTAGTATTTGCTTTTGTATTTTATTTAATATTTATTTGTCTCTATTTAAGATTTTTTTAATTTATTGATAACTGTTAGATAATCACTATCGTGAGAGTTGGCTCTATATTAAACTGTTGTTTTTATAAGTGAATAAACTTTCCACTTTTAAGTTTCTGTTATGAATAGATCTACATGTTAAGTAAGTATGCATGAGTTTACAATAAATAGTAGTTTTCATTTGGCCATAAAATCATCTTACCATAAGAACATCTAAGAATGTCAATGCAAATGAACAGTCACATTTTTGGTGGAAATAGTTATCTATGCAAATATTGCTTTTTAAGTTGATAGTGGTAAACCTTAGCTATAACTTAATTTTCTTGGAAGAATTCTGAGTTGTACTGAAAATAAATTATTATATAGAATGATAACATCCCATTATTTTATTTACTTGATATTTTACAAAATTGTATTTTAAATTCTTCAATGCAAAACTTTCTGAAATACTTCAACACCATGTCTAATTGTAGCTCTTCAGTATATTCCACTCTCTAGTTTTTCATACCCATGAAAACTATTGGCATTGGACTTCTATAGAATGTGTTGAGACAATCCTTATATTGTAGACAGGGTCAAGTTCACCAAAAAACACCCTCTTAGAAAATCTTTCAAAGTTCATTTATTGTGTCCAATCCAATGGAGGTGGGATCTTACAATAATATTATCATAGCTGATCCAGAAAGCTAAACATAGTGATTGGTTTTTATGGCCTTGCCATTGTATTTTTAAAATTGTTACTTAAATAAAACTTTTCGAATGCCTTTATATTGCATCTATAGGGTGTCCAAATTTCACTTCCATACAATAAATTAGGTAAAATAATAGCTCAATACATAGTTAACTCAGTTGCAGTAGTTATTTCCCTATGATAAAAGACTCTATCTTTTAACTTATTAAGAAACAGCAGCATATTGAAGTATGTGTTGTATCTCAAGTTAACATATTCCAATATTAACTAGAGTAAAATGCTATTTCACACAAAAAACAAACAAACATGCAATTATGAACAAAATGTTATCATCATAAACTTTATGATAAACATTTTATTGTAGGTTTTATTTATTTAATATAATAAATTAGTTAATAAGCTAAGTCAGCTCATCTCATTCCACAATAAAGATAAATTTCATTTTGTCTAATTTTTATTCTATATACCACTCACCTTGAGAGTTTAAGAGGTTTTTTTTATGTTACAGAACTTGAACCTGGGATACGCTATTGTGAATTGTAGTAGATGTCTCTATAAGAACCTTTAAAAGCATTCTTTCTCTGAAATGGGCACATAAAATCCATGTAATTCAGATTTTATAAAAATGCTTTATTGATGGCAGCTTTTGCTGATCCTTATAGAGATTAATATCAAAGAGTGATCAGGAAATCATTAGTTTGTCCCCCTTTTATTAATATGTATTTTTATGTTGTATATCATTCTTTTAATGGGCTTGAAATAATACCATATGTGGTTGTGTCCTTATGTTGATTTGTGTTTTCCATATGCGAAGTTTATAATTGTGAATTTAACTAAGTTAATTGTGAATTTCATTGTTTAGAAATTTATACTGCCCTATGTAAATCTGGAATTGGGGGGGGGGGGATAATGTTACCAGATAGAATGTTGTAATGAGAATGGATGGTGTAGGTTCCCAGTACAATATATATATATATAACAATAATCATCCATTATGATTAGAAATGTATATTAAAATTAAATAATAAATTAGTATAAATTTAAATATACACACGCACGCATACACACATATATATGATTAGATTTTATAAATAAAAATATATTATTGAGATCAGATTGATTACATAAACTTTATATTTCTATAGCCAACTAGTACATGCATATTTTATGCAGTGTATTAATTACCTAATGTGAATTGGAATTGTCTCCATATTGAGTGACATTTGTACAGTGTTACATTAATTCATTAAACATTATGTATGTGTTTGTTATATGAGCAAATTACATCCTCAATATATAAATGTAAACTCAGATTATCATTTTGATGTGTGAAGATTCAGTTTAAATTTAATTTTACTTGATAAATTAATACATTGTAAGGCTTAAACCTGCATTTATATATGTAATATATGCGGGATTCGAACTCAGACTTTCACACGACCCACTACTCTGTGCCCTCTCATATTGCTGCCCTACCTGATGAGTGCTGATTTAGCACGAAATACGTATGTTGGTGATTATTTATCTTTTCAACATGTGTGTGATCAGGTAGGTCAGCAATATGAGATGGCACTGAGAGTAGTGGGTCGTGTGAAAGTCTGAGTTCAAATCACGCATATTTTACTTGATAAAAAAAAACTTTTCTTGAAATGCTTGTATAGAAAGAGTGGGCTGATATTTTTTACATTACTAAATAGTTAGATATGATAGATTTTAAATATGATTGGTTACGTATATTCCTTTAGTACAATAACCAATTATATATATACATACACGCGCACCCACATTTACAAAACCAATCAAATATAAGCTATCAACCAATGGAAAAGATATCAGACTAAAACATGATAATTAGAAATTGTCCAAAATATTGTATGCATTGTGAAAAATGCCAGTCTAATATTTTTTCATTTGATTGATAATTTACAAATATGTAGTTAAAATCAGGAATGCTGAAAATTAATTGACTACTTTTTTTTTCAGTCACAGAGTGTGCGAATAATTAATACAGACATTAAAATTTTAAATTACTAAACCAGGCTTTCAATAGAGCGCATTTTTATAAAAGATAGGTAAAAATTTAAAGCTAGATTCAATTCTTAAAATAAATTTTAATCTAGTTTTTATAAAGATACACCGCAACAAAAGTCTGGCTTAGCAGTTTTAAATTGTAATGTTGTTGCCATATTAATTATTAATTGACAATTCATTCTTGTTTAATATAAAAACATATTTATATATATGTAAGCATTGAAAGACATATAAAGTCTATATGACTGAGTTTTATTCTTATAATACCTAGAGTACTATGTTAAAAGCAGTTGTATTTTTAATTAAGGGTTAGGCAGACAAAAATACTCTTACTAGCTGATGTGACTTCAATTTGTAATTGCCAATTTTAATTGATTGTTGCCGATTATATCGCAGCCGAAATTTATCTAAGTATATACATAAAACTATTGTATTTTGAATGTTGACATTTATAAAGTTCATGAAAATATTTTAATTTAAACACACATAAGATTAGATCAATATAATAGAAATTTCTGTCATATTAGTCTAATTTTTCATGTCATGAATATATATATAAACATAATATTTTTTTAACTTTACCAGATAGTAACTCTAACATGGGAAAAAAAATTTGACAAAAAGTATAAGTCTATCTGAATCAAAACTTATAAGCTATTTAATGTTTTCATATTAATATTAATTTAAAGTTGTAATAGAAAAATTCTCTATAGACAGTTGTAATCAAAATAATCAATGCTTTTTGCGAGGAAAGGTGAAATTCGAAGGATTCTATTTAAAAAAATGTAAAAGTACAATGATACAAACCATATATAAATATTTCATTACCCGCAAAAGCAATGTATTATGAGTTTCATTACAATAACATTTATGGCTTATGTATACTTTTAAAGTCTCTATTTTCTGATATAAAAGATTAAATACAAAAAAGAATGCTATCTTGAGCATAGAAAGTGAAAAGTGGTTGACTGGACACATTATATGGAAGAATGAATTATTTTTTTTGCATCCTTCTCAGAAGCTGAAAGAATGAAATATAGTTTGAAATAATCATGATTAGTGCAATTGTATTTTGTAGTTTCTTGGCTGTAAAACAAGAATTGGTCTTGCGTTGTTAGCCGAGAGGTGTCGCAGCTGCCATGCAAGCAAGTAGTTGGTTGCAGACGGTTGTGGGTTCGCGTCCCGGCCGATGCTATGACATATGAAAAAAAAAAACAATAATTGCTGCTAAATAGCACTAAATCTTTCAAGAAAATAAAACTTTAAACAATACAATCCATATGTAAACAAAAAATGAGATAACATCTTTCTTTTTTTCCCAACATGTTACACATTTTAAAACTTTTTTCTTAAAAATGATATTGTTTTTCTAGATACTATTCAGATATTATATAATTGTATACATAACAAGGTCCTGATTTATTTAACAACCCCATTCCATACTAATCAAAATATTTAGATGTTTCTGTTGTTTTGACAAACTCTTATGCTTGTAAAACCAATAACTGTCATTA
This sequence comes from Epiperipatus broadwayi, assembly GCA_028023455.1. Lineage (NCBI taxonomy): Eukaryota > Metazoa > Onychophora > Udeonychophora > Euonychophora > Peripatidae > Epiperipatus > Epiperipatus broadwayi. The sequence goes on along the minus strand of JAQFVV010008767.1, from coordinate 10,908 downwards.
TAAAATATATATTTTTAGATTTGAACAATTGAAATCAGTGCTAAAAGGGATGAATTAAAAAAATTAAAGTTCCATAGATTATCTGCAACTGAGAAAGTCTTTATTTCATCAAGTGTTTTTACTTCCCAAGCAATTTCTTCTACTAAATTATTTACTTAAAAAAAAACAAAAAAACAGGTTTGGGCTTGTTTAAAAAAAACAGTTTCTCTATGTAAACAAATTGAAAGTAAATGTCTAGTATGATTTAAATGCAAGATATTCTTTTTTTTTTTTAAGTGTCATAGCATCGGCTGGGACAGAACCCGCAACCCGGGCAACTGCCTGCAAGTGCAAGGCAGTCGCGCTGACCTCTCGACCACCAATGCAAGACTATTCTTTTCTTTTTAGTCTAAAATTGCTTCAAATTTCTATAAATACATAATTTTAATAGTAGGAGTTTAAATAAAGGTACAAAAATATAATCAAACACCATAAAAGTCTTAATATTAAAGTAAAAATAAGGCTGCATTTGTAAAAATATTTATTTTTTAAAGTTATATAATTACTTCAATGTACAACAAAATAATATTTGAAAACTTCGTTTTAAGACGTTAAATAAAATAATATCCATTACATTATTGTGGAAGACTTGAAAACATGATTTTCGGAAGACTGGATATCTTTGGCCTCAAACATTTATTTTTACATTTGCACAAAATTGTGGTTAATTTTTTAATTCAGTAACGCTTTGCATAGAATTTTTTTTTTTTTTAAAAAGTTTTAAAAAATTATACATATATATCAAACAAAGATTAAGATTAGCATGATTATATAAAAAAAATATATTTAAATAATACTATTTTAGCTGCCTAAAAGAAAAAGATAAAATATTTAAATAAAAACAAATAATATTGTAATACATATTAATAAAACAAAATTTAAAAATATATTTTATTATAGTTATTATTTTTCAAAACTCAAAATCAAAATTAAAAGTAATATTCGATACTATATATAATTAAAGTTAAAATATCATTGGGCAAAAAAAAAAAAAAAATCAATAGAATTCTATAGCATAATCCACTCCAATGTCACTTTATCTCAAGCTATCTATGTAAGCACAGTTAATCTACATTTCTTTTAAAAGAAGTAAAAATATATACGGAATGGATGTGTGTGTGTGTGTCATTCTGTACTTCTTATTGATAAAGGCCCATAGCAAAAATGTAGTTAGGAGATTTGGTTGATCTTGTAATCTAGATTATTCATGCATCAAATGTAAGCCAGAAAAGTCATACAGAGATTTTATTATCTTGGCTACTCTATCAAATAATTTTATTAGGATAACACTTGATTTAAAAATTATTCTAAAGGCATTAGGTAGTTGTGAATCAAGGTTGTAGAAAATTATGACGTACATAAAATTTAAAATATATATAAAACAATCAAACACATTGCAAATATTAAAATACAGCTTGTAAATAAATAAAAATGTTTAGCTAGATTTAACATTAAATTGTAATTAATAAAAAAAAAAGACAATTTTTTAACAATTTAGTTATGTAAAAACACACAAAATATGATAAAAAAAGCGATAATAAAACAGAGCTTAAAATAATTAGCTTTTTATATTTTAATAATTAAATAATCTTTCAAAAAAGAATAACAAATATTTGCTTTTGAAAAAATAATCACTTAATAAATTAATTTTAAGACTTAATTTACATATGTATGCACGTATACACACACACAATTTTAATAAATCTGCAGTATAACGATGAAATAAATAATTTATTTTTTCTTTTCATTATTGTAAGTGCCCCAGTTTTCTAATAAAAAAAATCATATCTTCAGAAAAATAAAAATAACGAAAGATCAATCATTAAGTATTCGTTAAGTTCATAAAAATTGAGTACTGAAAGTAGCTGCCATTTCTGAATTTTGAGCTCAAGAGCTTCCAGACGACACTAGGCATTTAGCGGTGATTGTGTGATGTTTATTGGCATTTTAAATTATATTGTAAAATTGTCCATTCATTTGAAAACCAAGTTCTGAGATATGTTACTGAAGAATTTACATTCGAACAATCATCTTAATTATATAAAATATGAATTTAAATACACCCCCCCCCCCCAATAAAAAATCATTGAAAAAAGATTATACGGTATAGATTAAATATTGAAAGATTTTTTTGAAGTACTTAATTACGGTGCGATTCATTAAAGAAGTTTATTAAAAGGAATAATGTTACGATATTGTGATATGCAGAATTTATTAAAAAGGATCCAGATAATGGATTGGCGCATATTTGTGTTTGGAACACTGGAATTAAAAAAATAAAAATAATTTCAGCTTATTAGATATTTTTCAGAGATCATCTAAAATACTCGATATATCTATTAAATTTCAGAAGTTCAAATTCTATATCTTTAATGTATGTGTACATATAAGATAAATAAAATTTGTTTTACAAAAATAAACACTTTAGAAACTGAAAAAACTGTTTTGACATATATATGTATATGCTTTATAGCAAATTTCCAAACTCACATACATACACGTATGTGTATATGTAATGCATAATATAATTATTTTTAGAAATCATCATCGTCTTGTACGTATATATTTCCAAAAATATATAACGACAATAATAAATTTAAACCTCATTTTTTTAAATTTATAAAATTTAGTACGTTTGATTCTAGAGAAACTGTTCAATATATTAAAAGTATTACATAATATACGTATGTGTGTATATGTTCAGTTTAAAATTTTTCAACATACACAGTTTAAGGATCCGTTTTTAGTTTATTTATAGTCAGAATTTTACGACCCAAAAAATATTGCTTTCTAATTTTAAAATGATAGAAATACTGATTTTGGGTTTTCATTTTTAAATATAATTATAATCACATTTTAAATTTACATTTGAATAAGGCCTATAGTTTATGTTTTATTATTTAAATTCGGTTTTCAATCTAAAACAAATTTCGTTTCTTTTATCATTATTTTTTCTAAGTTAATAAATCAAATAATTATTTTTGTCATTATTGCCTACAGATTAATTGAAAAGCAAATCTTTATAATTAGCTAACAAGCCTACCATTGTAGTAGTACAATTTACAGTAGCCCTTACTACTGTCTTTCGTTCACATCTTTCAAAATTTGATTTAACGAGTTCAAAATATTTGCCATCACTTAACACCATGGATCGAAGACCTTGACAACGCAGACGTAATGTATCGATAAATTTACTACTTTTATCACTAAACCGAAGAGTGTCCGGATCCCAACGCACTTCAAGGCGCTCCATATGAGGACAATTATTAGCAATGCAATCCATAAATTGATCAATATGAATTTTTGTGCTCATCTTTGGGCAACAACCTTCAGGAACACCCATCACCAAAATTCTATATAAATCAAATTGAAAATTAAAAACAAAACACTATAAAATATACATTATAATAACAAAAATAAATAAGATGTATATGATTTTCTGACAGTGCTAAACTTTCAGGATGGAATTAATATTTAAGCCAAACTGAATATGGCAATATTAATTGTAAAATAATAATCACTTAATATAATACTTCTCATATTCATTGAGAATTGTTGGGGGTTTCCCTCAGAAAAAGCATGGTAGTTCCATTGCTTTAGATCACTGTTTTACCATTATTGTAATTCATATTATCATATTTTTTTAAAAATTGTAAATTCTGCCATGCTGCTTTTAAACAATTTTTTAATTGGGATAAAAAATCTAAAGAGGTGAGTATTTTATAAACAGTTGGTAAATTTTGTTCTTGTAAAAAATATTTCTTTTAAAGGTATTCTTTTCTTTCATATAAAACTCATCACATAACATCATCACCCATCAAAATTGACACAATATTAGAATGTTTTCAAACCTTTTAATAATTATAAAGCAACTATCAGATTTAGAACAAAATTTGATAGATTTATTATAAATATACCTCCATACATTCACATTAAAAAAGAAATCTTGAAATAAAAAAGGAATTCATTCATTTCTGAATGAGTGCTTAAATTAATATCATAGGTGATGTTTTCATACTTATTTACAAATCACTTTTAAAAAATTTAAAAGATCGAATGTGATTTTTTAGAATATTATTCATTTATAAAATTTAATTGAAAAAAAATCAAGTTCATTATAAGGAAATTTAGCATATAATAAAGATTTTATACAGAATTAAAAGTTTGAGCATTTTTAAAAACTTCCACAGGTATCACAACAGAAAATATCAGAATTTAAAAGATTAAATAAAAGATAGAGACTGTAACTTATTTAAAACAATCTGTATATTGATAATCAATTTATAAGTCAAATTAATCAATAAATATTTAAATTTGCACAGCATCTAGTCTATATAAACCAAACTGGAAATGATTAAACTACCATTAGCTGTGAAATAAATAAACAAACTCACTATCATCATAGCAGTAACTATACAGAAAATATGAATAGCTGTCTATTCTTTACATTTTTGTGATATTTAACATAATTTGCTAATGGTGTTGAAATTTCAGAGCTAGAAGTAAGTTAGCATCAATTCCAGTCCAATTTATATACATTAAATGCTGTGCGAATTTAATATTTATTTATTAATTTGAATTGTAATTGATTATCAATGTAAATATAGTTCAAAATGAGTCTGTCTTTATTCATTACTTAATATTTGATTATTACTTTATAATAAACACTATCATATTTAAATCTGGGTTAAATATTAGTTCCACCCCCAAAATATCAATACTCTTAGCAAGTAAGTTTAAAGTCAACTGCAGTTCAGTTTACATATATGTATATAAATTGATCAATAGACAGATAATATAGGGATATGTATGAATGATATATAAAGATAAATGAAGATATGAAGAAAAGGTCAATAAATGGATAGATAAATAAATATGCAAAAAATATAAATATAGAGACAAACAGTGATAATACATATAGATCTCTAGATAGATACATGGGTGAGTGGATGGATAGATAAAATATATATGCATAGAGATAAAGAAAATCTGACATACAAATATACAAACTTAATTAAGATGTTATCTATGACTTTTTAATCCATTTTAAGAATTATATTTAATATTTGATCAATTTCGCAAATATTATATTTTTAGATTATAATATACTATAGAAAGTAATCATCCTTTTCCTCACAAGTGCCACTAAACATTGGCATTCAATTTGTTAAAAATACTCTCATTCCAGCCAAAAGATAGAGACTGTAAAGAAATAAAAACAGCTAATCTTATTCCTGAACTCAAGTGTAATTATATGAGCCAATCTCAAATGTCTACAAGTGAGAACGTGAATTTATAAATCATTCAATTTAAATCCATTTCTTATTTTTAATATTTTATTAGCACTTCTGACATTTTATAATTTACTTTGTGCCAATATTAAACAATGTTAAATTATGTAATATTTGAACAATTTTACAACTGCTATGTTTTTGGATTTTAATAATCTATAGAAAGTATTCATTCTTTTCCTCGCAGGCATTGTTAATGATTGGTGTTCAATTTGAAATAATACTCTCACTCCAGCCAATACAATAGAGACTTTAAAAAAATAAGAGCAGCCAACTTATTCCTGAACTCAAATGTAATTATTTATAAATTCATGCTTTTATTTTTAAACCATTAAGATTGGCTTATATAATTATATTTGAGTTTCGGAATAAGATGGCCACTCTTTGTGGCTGGAACAAGAGTATTCTTGCAGGTTGAACACCAATATTTAATGGTGCTTGTGAAGACAAGAATAATTACTTTCTATAATTTATTACAATCTAAAAACATAGCATTTGTAAAATTGATCAAATATTACATAATTTAAGATAGCCGCTTTTACTTTCTTAAAGTCTCTATCTTTGTGGCTGGAGCAAGAGTATTTTTGCAGTTTGAACACCAATATTTAATGGCACTTGTGAGGAAAAGGATGATTACTTTCTATACTTTATTATAAATTATATTTAAATAAGTTTCAAAAAAATTTTAAACAAAGAGTAGATATATATGTATGTATAAAATGAATTTCATTGTGTAAAAATATGTTTAAAATATATTTTTGTAAAACATCCACATCATTTCATTTTTTTAATGAAGAAATACTTGAAGCAAAAATAACAAATAATAGCCATAATAATTAATTTTTATTATTTTATTTTTAAATTTTCATGTTTTGGCTCTATAAATATATTAAATTGTAATCACATATAAATATATTTTGTTTCTGTGTTTGTAATTGAAAATCATTCTTTATATTCATAAATGCATTTAATAAAATCAATTTAATTAGAAGAAACTAAGAATAATAATAGTTTGAAACACAATCCTACTCTATGATATTTAGGAACCTTAGAATTGTAGCCTAATTAATTTTCTTCATTTAGATAAGGTAGATAATAATTTCTAGAAATAACTTCCTTGGAAATTTAGCCGGAATTATTTCAATTGTGATGCAAGTACTTTAAATACATCTTTACCACTAACATATTTTTCTGGTTAATACTGTATATCTGAAAGAAAAAAATGATTCCCACTAAACTTCTGGATACTTAATCAAATATGCCATAGGAAATATTACTATTTCCTTCAAGACTACTCCTTAAAAGTGGTTTTATATTCTTTCATATTCCTCTAGCAGCTATCAGAAGAGAATTTCCTTCACATAAAATATATAAAAAGCTATTAAGCAGAGTGAACTTACCAATAACTCCAAAGATAGTTTTAAATGTAAGATTCATCTCAAATGAAGATCCTCTTTTAAATATTAAACCAAGAATCTACAATCAAAAAATTATTCATAAAAAATGAAATTCTTATGATGTTCCAAAGAAATGTTTTTCCCCAGATCCCACAAGAAAGCCAATTAGATTTGATCCTTCTACAACTAGGGTCTCACCAAATAGTTCAGAAGAATCCATCTGTTTCATACATAAAATTTATCAATAACTGATTTATGTAAATGTGGATGAACATAAATTATCAACCACATAGCTAATAATAACCAATCTATGGCTACAGTAGCAGAATTGAAGGACTTATTAAAGCTACTTTCAACTCTATTTCTTGATTGGAATCTTTACAGGTTTCTTTATGATATATTGTTAATAATAAAGCTGTCAAAAAAAAATCCATACTCTAAATAAAACAGTAATTAGGAGAAACTGAAGTTAAATTGCTCTATTAAATTTTATTATTGTTATTAATAGAATATCTAATTATCTTTTACAGTTTCTGTTTATATCTTTCCTTATAATTTATTAAAATTAAGCTATATAATTTGAAATCGTAATCAAATATAATTGTAGTTTGAAAATTATATTTTAAAAACAATATTAGATTTATTTCAACAGATTCCCACATCAGGGATCATGCTATTGCAGATTTGATCTGGATCTAAAAATAAAAAATATTAAGAATAGGATAAATAAAAATCTTATAAGATCAAAGCATTTATAATATATATATATGATCACTAGATGGAGCTTTACCAGTAGCTCCTAAACAAGCTTTTTGTTTACATAAACGCTAAGAGAGAATCAGAATTCAATATCTCTTTCGTTATCTTCAACCACCAGACCATGGTTTTGAGCTAGTTGGCTCACCTCAGTGATGGGTAGGAGAACAGAAACTAGATCTAAATACTGACTCTACAATCAGCATTTTATGAAACAAGTTTCTATCAGTTTGAAAGCTTAAATTTTTCAGATACGTAAATATCTTCAAATCCAATCAAACAAACTAGTCAGCTATATGGGTCTGATATCAGTTCAGTTTCACCATAAAGTAAAAGCCTCTGCAATATATATCATTGCAAAAACCTTCAAGGGTACATTTATAATAAACAAAACAAGTTATAAATTTCGTAACTTGCTCTAGCTTGCAATTTATGATTACTAGATGGATTTGAAGATATTTACATATCTGAAAAATTCAAGCTTTCAAACTGATAGAAACTTGTTTCATAAAATGCTGATTGTAGAGTCAGTATTTAGATCTAGTTTCTGTTCTCCTACCCATCACTGAGGTGAGCCAACTAGCTCGAAACCATGGTCTGGTAGTTGAAGATAACAAAAGATATTGAATTCTGTCTCTCTCTTAGCGTCTATGTAAACAAAAAGCTTGTTTAGGAGCTATTGGTAAAGCTCGATCTAGTGATCATAAATTCCAAGCTAGAGCAAGTTACGAAATTTATAACTTGTTTTGTTTATCATATATATTGTACCGGTCCGTTTACGCCTCTTACATATATCCACACACATTGAGCATGGAATGCGCGTTATGTAACAGAGCAACGATTGTAGGTATTCAGTTAGACACCATCATTTATTATTGTCTAGAATTGCATCATAAAAGTAAATTACTACACTCATACCTTTGAAAGATCCGGTTCACCAAGACCTTTACGCGCCACCTCTGAGAAAAGATTACTCCCTCCCCAGAGGGATATGACTGCATAATTTAGATAAGGGTTAGTCCTTTTTTTACTTAATAAAATCAATAATATAGATGCTTTATTTAATACATCACTAGAAAGATGGATATTCTAATGAATTACTCTATGTCCCGATAGATTAATCCCAGGCTAGCTTATCTACTCTTTATCTCAGGAAATTGGTTTGCTGCTTAGCTAATAAAGGAGGATAAACGATAAAATCTTAACTAATTACACAGCACAACGTTGAAATTTTAATATTTTATCTCCGCATTTATTTAGCCTTTAATTTTACAATATTACAAATAAATAACAACAGAAATATTACCATATATTCTATACGTGATTGCAATATATATACGATCCATGGTAGATATGTGTTTCATTAAATAACCCTCTGTCTTTTTTTTAATTTAATAAAGATTTATTATTTGGTGTTATTATTCAACCGCAATTTATATTTGAATAAGAGAGTTCCTCAATCAACCCTGCCCGTGGCGGATCATCCAGACAAGGAACTAATAGATTTATTTATTCCCTTATTTTTTTACTATTACTATTATCCTGCACGTAGCGGATAGAACAAATTTATACTGATCGGAATGCATTTACGGTAAGTAATAACATACTGAATCCTGCACATGGTGGATTAAAAAGATAGTTATTTATAAATGAACGCACACACTCCACAGTCTTTCAACTATATGGGAAGGTAGATTTAATGACCCGTTTCTTTGTACGATACATTCTTAAAGAAAGAACAGTTATTGACTGTACATTTATCCTGCACGTAGCGGATATTTATGTAAAAAATAAAACTAAAATGGGCAAACAGGCTAATGCCTCACACTTGTGTGTATCTAACTTTACGAATAATCCATCTCCCTTAAATCATTAATCTAAAAACTTTCATAATATACTAAAATTGATCTTGGTAATAAAATCTATTGAATCACGTATAGAAATAATAATAATAAAATCATTGGTCAAATACAAATCATTCGTAAAAATATTTAAATCACACACACACACACACACAAAATAATTATATTTAGAATTATAAAGGGTTTTACTTCCCGTAGATTTCGTTTTCTTCTGGGCTGAGGGTTTCTGAAGGAGATATATACATCTTGGGCAGGCAACTGAAAGGGTCTCTTCTATGGATGGCAGGCAGAATAGTTCACAGACAGCTACATTTTCGAGTGGATAGAGAGTCACATAACGTGGTGGTTACATAGGTCTTGAGCAGTGCGAATGCACCGAAGCGGATTCTCTACTCCATGTTCACTGGGGCAATACTATTCAGACTTGATTTCCTATTATCAAATGGATCCATGTTAAGATGATTTCTTGTTGAAATTATTATACTAATTCTTTCAATAACTTGCGATATCTTTCTATCGAATCTATTTCTTTCAGCAAACTTTTTCTGGTCACATTCCCGATTCGTTTCTAGATTTCTATCTGCAGTTCTTTATTTCGTCGGATTAGACATGATTACAGCTTGCAATGACTTTGAAATTTTTTTACTGTCAATTATATATTCTTTGTTTGCCGATCATCAGCGAAAATAAGTCAATCAGTTTTTATAAGTCAATCAGTTTTTACTGCACGTGTTGAACTCACTGTCTTTCAACTCAACTGAATTCAATATGTCGAACTGACCAAATGAATCAATTAATTTACAATCCCCTATATCACCTGATCAGCACATATATCTCCCTCATTACAGGGTCCCCTCTACAAATTATTGCTGTTTTCGATTTTTTTTAATTAGTTTAATTAAAACTCTTTTTATCTTTTTAAATCTGTTTAAGAATTTTCTTTTAAACCATTAGTAATTCACATTCCTATCCCATGTTTTAATTAATTCTTAATCTGCAGGTGCCAAGCCGAATGACTATTCATATGCTTTTACAATTTCCTCTAAAAATATTATAACAAAAGAGAAAAGTCACTGACTTGCCTGCGGTCATCAAAACCATAATTAACAAAGAAAACAAAAATTTTATAAAGATTACGTGTTGTAACAAGGTTAACATTATTTTAAAAACTTTGTACATAAATTTATTTTCAACACGTAATCCAAAAATAAAATTATACATCGAATTTTGATAATTTAAAAAGAAAACATATTTAGTTGCTGGGTTGTTTACATTTAACTTTCCCAGTATAATTTTATATCCCCACCATATCAAAAATAACACATTTATTAAAACAGAAAAAAAAAAAAATGTATTTCACTCTAAATGTATATATTTGTACATTCAAAATGTATCGTCATTATTTATCTTTTTTAATTTAAATTATCTTACGTGTGCAAACGAAGAGAAAGTATACTTACACAGACCAACCTTTTATTATTTCTTTTATATATATATGTTTATTCAGGCTGCAACTATGCTTGCAGCCATCTTTGTGCCAGTCATTTAAGACTGACTGTCACA